>MCFA01000159.1:0-98572 GCA_002105025.1 Clohesyomyces aquaticus
ATAAGGATGTAGGGTTCCATGCCAGAGGCTACCCTTGGTGCTGAAATGGTGAGATTCTGGGTATGCGGAAAGGGGCGAAGATAGGGTTGCCGTCTATGCTTGTGTGATTTACAGGATCTGACTGCACCAAGTAGGACATTGTAGACAGTGAGAAGAAAAGGGGAGATATGCATCATGGCTGAAAAGACTACGCTGCTTCATGAACCACACCATAAGATGTCATTGGGAATCCCACCGTTGATGTCCCTTGACCCGACTAATGAGGGGATTGTGCTTTCCTTCTCGGAAGGAAGCTACATGTCGCTCACCCATTTGCGCCTTCCTAATGCCCTGTACTCCGTGCCCCTCCAGTGCGGTCCCTTACCTTTACCTTTAATTTCACCACCTATATTATTATTATTATTCGATCTATTTACCGTCTAATTCAAGCTCTAGTAGCTTATGTAGACTTTTGCCATAATTTACACCAGGTGAACAAAAAACCCCCTGTTGGCTAGTCGTAGAAGCAGCTCCCAAGGGCTTGCCTATACTGGGGGAAAAACACCTTTCGCTGATGTGCCGTATGTGCGTCCCTGGGCAAGCGCAGGCGTAACGCCTGCACTAGTAGGGTGCTATTGTCCTCTAGCCTTAACCGCCTACTCTGTCCCTCTTTCTTTAGCCTTAGTTACATATGCCTTTAGTGTCTAGCGTCCCTTATACCTAGTATGTTACATGTGTCTGTCTCTACCCTCCCCTTCCCCTCCCTATGCTCCGTTAGTATAGGCTCTACGTCTACTGTTCTCCTAGCGCCTGTCGTTGCAACATAATGTCTAGACTGCCGTTATAACATAACTGTCCGTCCCATAGGACCCTCCTCTTCTACGCAGAGCAGGATCTCTGCCTCTAGTTAGTATCAGGTGTCTGTTACCCTAGGGTCCTAGCCTAGGTTCTCTCCTATAGGAGAGAGTAACGATCTACGTCTTATAATCATGGTTATCTAGCTTAGCGTAGTCATAGAGGCGAGGGGCAGTAAGAGGTTCGTCTAGCCTAGGATAAGAGGTCTGCCTAGGCTGCTATTTCGTCCGCGTATAGAGGGAATAGGGTGCAGAGGTTATATTTTAAGCGTTTGTTATGTAGTTGCCGTAGGTATATACGTAGCCGTTAGTTTGTAGGGGTTCGCAACCATTTCTAACTGTCGTAGGCGTGTTGTGGTGCGCGCTGCGTCACGCGCGGCGGCGGTGAAAACTCTGCTCTGTCTCACCACAGGGCATCGCCACCCGCCGCGCCGCCATCAACACGACGTCTCTGCGCTGGCTCTGATCCCCTCAAGGATCAGGTTCCCAGGCTTCACCGCGTGGAGGTGCAGAGTCCGATTTCGAAGCCCTCACCACCTATATAACCCCTCTAATTCCCAAACTCCTCATAAATTCAAAAAAGCCCAGCAGACCACTGGCCAAGAACACTACCGACCGACCACGACCACCGACCAGACCAGACCGACCAAGCCCGTCATCATTATCGCTGACCAAAAACCAGTCGTTGCTAACGTAAAACCTGTGTTCTAGATATTTGAAGCCAGGATCTGATAGTACATTATTATGTTGTCGGGGTTGGGAGGGGTCCTGGGTTCGAGTCAGAGGAGAGGGGATGGGGTCCTTTTTTTGCGACTAGAGGAAAAGAGGGGTGCGTGGGGAGGGAAGGAACGGAGCGGAGCTAATGAAGAGGAAGGAAGGAGCGGGTGCGAAGCAAACACTCACACTCACACTCACATCCGCATCCGCATCCGCATCCGCATGATTCCGGCAGTCAGACCAGATCAACCCGACCGGCCCAGGTAGCACAGTACAGTGCTCGTACATTCCCTTAAGTCGCAGTCTAAGGCACTAAGTGCACCTAAATCGATATTCCGGTGCTCGACCAGTTCTCACAATTCTCTCTTAAAATACCATACCAAGACGTATCCAACTGGATGGAACGCCTCTGTTTCGTCGAAACGACCACTGTCACATCCGCTGGGTATGTCAAAGGCCAATCGTTACACTCTGCTGTGCTACATTGGTGACTCGTTGAGTCGACGCGTGGACATGCAGAAAGCGATCAAGGCTCTTAGCCTAGTTTCTAGGGAGCATGTAGTTTCGATACGGTGTGCATGTCCAGGAACTCTAGAGAAATCAACGTTAAAATAAGGAGGAGGGGGGGGGGGGTGGGGGGGTGCAATGAGCTTCCTCGGGCCAGGGGTATCCTTGTATACCGACAAGAGGAGCACACGAATGTACCTTGGCGACACGAGTTCGCTATGGAGGGCATCTGGACAATTTGAGATGCGAGCGGCAGATGGGTATCTCCAAGCAGCAACACAGGCAACTGAACGGATAAGCATCACAACTTTAGGGCAAAGAAGAGATCACGACAGATACACAAAAATTGCCCGCCCATAAAGTTCATTGGAGATCGTTATGAAGTCTATGGAAGGACAACGCCAGGACACCCGCCCAGACCGTAATGCATTGAACCTTGAAAATACTTCATCACGGCTTTTTGGAGCCACCTCATCCCCAGATCCCACTCAGCATTTGTCGGAAGAAACAATAACTACCGTGAACGTGATCGCTTATTTCTTGGTGGCCTTGATGGCGGCCTTGGTGACCTTGCCGGCACCCTTGTCGGCCTTGACGACGGACTTGATGACACCGACGGCAACGGTTTGACGCTATACGATATTAGCAAGTAGTATATAAATACTGCATTGGATTAACTTACCATGTCACGGACAGCGAAACGACCGAGCGGTGGGTAGTCAGTGAAAGCCTCGACGCACATGGGCTTGGAGGGAATCATCTTGACGATGGCAGCGTCACCAGACTTGATGAACTTGGGGGAGGTTTCGGTGGACTTGCCCGTTCGTCGATCGATCTTCTCGAGAAGCTCGGCGAACTTGCAGGCAATGTGGGCAGTATGGCAATCGAGGACTGGTGCGTAGCCGGCACCGACCTGACCGGGGTGGTTCAGGACGATGACCTGGGCGTTGAAGGACTCGGCACCCTTGGGGGGGTCGTTCTTGGAGTCACCAGCGACGTTACCACGGCGGATTTCCTTGACGGAGACGTTCTTGACGTTGAAGCCGACGTTGTCTCCGGGGACACCCTCGACGAGCTGTTCGTGGTGCATCTCAACGGACTTGACTTCAGTGGTCACACCAGCCGGGGCGAAGGTGACGACCATACCGGCCTTGATGATACCAGTCTCGACACGACCGACGGGAACCGTGCCAATACCGCCAATCTTGTACACATCCTGGAGGGGGAGACGGAGAGGCTTGTCGGTCGGGCGGGCCGGCTGGTCAATGGCATCAATGGCCTCCAGGAGGGTCTTTCCGCTGGACTTGGTCTTAGTCTCCTTCTCCCATCCCTTGTACCAGGGGCAGTTTGAGGAGACGTCGATCATGTTGTCACCGTTGAAGCCAGAGATCGGGACGAAGGGAACGGTCTTGGGGTTGTAACCGACCTTCTTGATGAAGTTGGAGGTCTCCTTGATGATTTCTTGGTAACGAGCCTCGCTCCACTTGGTGGTGTCCATCTTGTTGATGGCAACGATGAGCTGCTTGACACCGAGAGTGTAGGCGAGAAGGGCGTGCTCGCGAGTCTGGCCGTCCTTGGAGATACCAGCCTCGAACTCACCGGTACCGGCGGCGATGATGAGAATGGCACAGTCAGCCTGGGAGGTACCCGTGATCATGTTCTTGATGAAATCACGATGTCCAGGGGCGTCTGAAGAGAGTCAGTCGAGGTCGATGGGCAATAGGAGGCAGAGCATACCAATGACGGTGACATAGTACTTAGGAGTTTCGAACTTCCAGAGAGCGATGTCGATGGTGATACCACGTTCACGCTCAGCCTTCAGTTTGTCGAGGACCCATGCGTACTTGAAGGAACCCTTGCCGAGTTCGGCGGCTTCCTGAGGTAGGAGTCAGTATCAAGTTCGTGGGCACGAGCATTGAGTCGTGTCGTAGGCATTTCCCTCAGCAGAGGCCGTTGGTGTTGGCTGGGATGCGAAGCCGAACCGAACCGTGCGTCATCAGAATGATGTTGCGAAAAGCCGAATCGGGCTTAGCGCTAGCGCGTAAAAGTTCGCACAACCCCACCAACAAAAATGCCCCTCATCGTGATAAGCCAAAAACGGCTGAGAGCGAAGGCTGCGGCGGAGCTGCCTGCGACGAACAAAGAAGTGGAAATAATCCTCACCTTCTCGAACTTCTCGATCGTACGCTTGTCAATACCACCGCACTTGTAGATCAAGTCTGTTGTCCGTGGTGAGCATTCGAGGCCCCGCGTTCGACGGAGGAGGGAGGCTTACGGCCGGTGGTCGTTGACTTGCCAGAATCGACGTGGCCGATAACGACCACGTTGATATGCATCTTTTCTTTACTGCGAAGGCCATTAGTGGGCTGTTCTGATGGCTGCGTTGGATGGCCGCGAGAGCGCAGTGTCTGACTCACCCCATGTTGGCGGTTGGCGTCCGAAGACTGGTATTTGACTGGAAGTTGAAAGAAGTAGAAAGGGAGTTTGCCTGTGTGGGTGTTAGAGTCGGAGGGGTCGATAATGGGGGTGGATATGCGTACAGGTAACTTCGCTTGTTGGAAGTCGGTATGCTAGACGAAGAGGAAAAAAAGTGGGAGTGTGAGGGGAGGGGCGGGTTTATAAATGGAGGGCCCGGCGCAGTGGCGGGGCAGGCAGTGCCAAGCGGCGCTTATATCAGCGCTTTCTGGCGCGTTGAGTGGCGGGTCCGGGGGTGAGTGAAGGGCTGTCAAAGGCAGGCTCGCAAAATTTGCAGCCCAACCACCAGCGTCCTTCACCCAGACTCACTGGACTGTTACGTGGTCAGACCGGGCAGAAACGGTCTTTCATGGCCTTGCATTGCATTGGCTCAGAATATGCCTGCTCTCACCGCTCCCGTGGTTGGAGGAGCCAGCTCCGTTCGCCACACCTGCTCCTTCCATTTCTGCTAAAGTCCAATACCTTGACCGGTTTGAGGACGTCAAGGCCAGCAGCTGGCATCACCTGGGGAAATTTATATCAGAATTACTTTACCTTGGAATTGTGCAGCACTAATTAATATTTTCGTTGAATTGAGTTGCTTTCAGTCAAAAGCAGATACTCATCAGTGATGGCTTGGTAGGACACTCTCGAGGGTTCCCTGACCGCCTGGGACCCTCAGCTCGAGGGAGACATGTTGGAACATCTAGAGTGTCATGTAGAAATCAACAAAAGATAATGTATTTTTATCCAGCTCCATCTGTTCAGCATGGTTGATCCAGATACGCCCTCTCGTCCTCAGAGCCCCCGAGTACCTCAAGCAGTGTTTCAGAACAAAATAACAAAGACTCCGACTCCCCCTCACATTCCAGGGAGAGGTTACACACCCTTGGTATGATGTAGTGAAACATATTCGAGAGAGAAAAGCAGTTATCCTTCCTTTAAGGTACTCTCAGCTATCTCGTCACTCCCACTCCCACTCTCGACCGGCGTCAGCATCTCTCCACCTTACTTCTTCTCTCACCAGATTATCAACAACCATACACAGGATCTCGTGCACTCATCACGGCGTTCTCAAACCATCATGACTCACAGTACCCACCCATGGGCCGCCTCGCACGCCCTTGCGCCGTTTCGCCGCCCTTTTCTTGCCCAGATAAGAACTGCTAGCATTTCGGTACATCAGCAGGTGACTCAGTACAGTTGTCTTGCATGTGTGTAGAGGACTGTCCTCCATGTTCTCTGATTTAGGTAAGAGAAGACGGGTAGTTATTGGGTTTGGAAACATGATTGTCGTTCTCATTCTCCTTTGTTGGGAAGACTATCATGATCCTGCATCTTTGGTCATCAAGAACAAAACGTGGAAAACGGATAACATCACAATAGATCGTATCTCTGTCATGCATAACTATCGTTTCCCTGGGACTGAGAATAGCCAGTCATTCTATAGAATCCAAGCCCAGGGAAAGTATCCATCCCCAAGCATTCTATCACAGAAGCCAACGTGGTGGCAAAAGGCTCGCAATGTTTGAGGCCCATAAATAATAATGCAGATTCAAGAAATGAAGTAGCTCCACCTTTACGATACAAGTACATACACTAATTTACAGATCCTCGCCCATAGTGCACCTGTAAGCTTGCCTACGTCCCTGCCGCTCCCAGCAGCTCACCTCTCCTGCGTTCGTACTGCCTGACAACCCGAAATCTGTCCAACTCAGCTCTACGTCTGACATCGAGATTTTCAAGCTCCCCAAACAGCCCCTTCATCATATCCTCATCACGCACCAATGGCGCCAACTTCAACGATTCCCCGTCCACCTCTTCACTCCAAATCTGCACGCCCGCTTCGCCCTCACCCTCTTGGACAACCTCAGTTTTGCCCCTACCCACGAACTCTTCGAGGTAGTTAGGGCTACCCATATCCTCGTCTTCTTCTCCATCCTCCTTTCCATCCTCCTCGAACGAATCTACCACATCAAGCGGAACCTCGACATCCACGTCCTCCACCCCATCCTCAATATCCACATTCCCAACTCTCATCATCTCAAATTTATCCCACCACGGCGCCCCAAACTTGATCGCCCTCTTCTCTTTCCTCGGACTCTCCGCCCACCTCGTCCTCCTCAAATTACTCAAAATAAAATTCCCACTCGCCTCCGTAATCCGATCCGAAATATCGCACGCTGTTTCCACAAAGCCCTTGATAACCTCGCAACTCGGACGTTGATCCTTCTTCTCCTCATTCATCGGACAATACAGTCTTAATTCCCCACCATTTTCGCCCAACTTGCCCGACTGTATGGAGGAGTAGGATATCGAGTATCTGTCGTGCAGTTGGATGCTGATACTTTGCTGGTGGCGGACTCGCAAGAACAGGTACGTTGTTGGCAGGTTCCTAACGGGATATCTAATCATATCATCCACGCCCTGGACCGCCCAGCGGGGAACATCGATAGTGATTTCAGGGGGCGCGGTAAGGCGGGCTCCGCTCTCGATATTAGCTTCGATGGCCTCGATGTATTCTCTGATGCCCGGGATGTCGAGCGGGTCTTTCAGCCATACGCGCTGGACGTGCTGGAAACGGATGTCAACTGCACGGTCAGGAAGAACAGCGTCGAAGACGGATTCGTTAAACTCGATGGCTACGCCTCGTAGAACGGGTTTGCCGTCATCCCTTAGCTTCACGCGAATGAACAGTTTGGGGTAGGGGTGTTCTTCAGGCGGGACGTCAAAGTTGAAGTCTTGGTGGGGAGAGAGCACGAATTGGTACTCCAAGAATGCTCCCACGAGTGGACGCTCTTCGGTGCTGTGCATCATTTTAGCCAAGCCTGGCAGACAATTCAAGAATGGCGTATTGGAAAGGCGAAAACTCGGTTGCAAAACTGTGTCCATGGGAACGAGAACATGTCCGTAGTCTGCGTAGATCCTGGTCGTCGGGTTTTCCCAGACAACATATTTTCCTTTGGCCGGTTTACGTGGCGGTAAAAACGGCGTGGGTTCCAGGGCCTTGATGATTTGGCCCCGGAAGCGGTCCAAAATTGGCTCCATGCCCTTCGGTTTTGGAGGGGACTGCGCATCTTCAGGCTCCCCCTCCTCCGGCTGCACGTTGTCTGATAGCCGTAACACAGGAAGTGACCATCGGCCGAGATGCAGACCCTTCTGTCGGTAGCCGAGAGAAGTCTGGAAAGCGGTGGGGAGGAGGTAGCAGTTTCTAGCTTCGACTACGAATGCTTGGCTTCTCACAACGCGAGCGGAGGCGTCTTCGAGCGGTAGCATGCCAATTAACAAGCGCTTGGCCTCCATGACTCGGCTCTTGTCAACTGCCCTGATTTGGACCTACAAACATTAGCACTCTCCTAAAGATCTTCGAAGGAAGTAATTATTTTGTGCCAACCCATAATTATAGTAAAGGGACGCCGAGTTGCCTACCTCTGAACGATCAAGCGGCTCTATGACCGCACCGCTCTGCTTTTCCACCGTCTCAATGACCTGCGGGGACAGCCAATTGCTTAACTTGGGTCCATGACTCCATCCCTTGGGAACGAACCGCCTCCATGGGTTGAGGGAGACCACTTCCACTTCGGTATTTGCGAGGTAATTTTGTATATCGTCGGCAGCATATTCAGCGCTGCTCTTGTCGGCGGTGATTCGAAGGATACTGTCTGGCCAATGTATTTCAATCTTTGCCTTTCGAGCATTGCCCACTTCGTCAAGGATGGTGGGAGTTTCTAGCGACGGTCAGCGAAGTCTCGGATGGAATGGATATTCGCCAACCTCCAGCATTCAAGACAGATATATGCCAGCGGTTCAAGCATATTTCCAGCTCTCCGGGTGCCTCAATCTCCTCCAGCAGCACCAGATGCCACCCATCCCGCAGGATTTTGTCCACCAAAAGCCTCTTGCTTATGGATCTGCGCTTGGAGTCCCTCATCCTCGCACCCGCTCCGGGCAGCCGGGTATTCAGCTGACTGGTTCCGGGGTGCCAGTCGGTCCGCGTGATTGGATTCGCCCTCGTGCCTTGTATGCCCTCGGTGACTTTTCGCTTGACCTTGCTCCGCTCTATCCCCGTCAAGATGGAGAAGTACTGCGTGAGCTGCTTCACGTTGAAGCCACTTTCGAGAGCCTTCTTGGCCTGGACGAATTCAGCCAAGGAGATGTAGTGCGGTTCGTCGGGATGCTCGTGTGTTTTGGGCCGGAGTTTTTCGAGCTGTTGATTGACATCGCTCTGTTCGAGCTTCTTGCCTTCTTCCTGGAGAGAAGCTAGAATACCAAGGTCTTCTGGGGTGTCCGGTGCCGGCTCGGTTGCTGCTGCCTTTTCCTCCGGCGCCTCTTCCGCAAGTTCTCGCAGAACGATGATTTCTGCATCGTTGCCCAATGTCTTTACTCCAAGTGGCGCTGTCGTCTCCCTTATCGACTTGCCCTTCCGTTTTCTAAGTTTTCCCAGCGGTCTTGGATTAATTGGCGCGAGTTTGGCAGGGGCCAAGGCATCGTCGAATGCATCGCGGCGGTGGGCGGAGACGGAAAAGTGGGCGCGTGGACGAATTCGAGAAACGACGGGCGCCCGCGATTGCGCAAGCTTCAATTCACAGCGAAGGCATACGAATGCGCTCGAGGTGCGAGGCGCAAGCATAAGGGCAAGAACACGGCGACCGAGGACAATATGCGTGCAGACGGCGGAGCTCAAGAAGCATGTTCGAATTGCACCTGGAGCCTTTCTTCACCGCCCGGCAGAATCCGCCAAGTCACGCGTCATCGCAATTGGATGGCCATGGGGCGTATTGATGAGGTACAGTATACTACACGGGCATTCTCCAGCTACAAAGGTCTTCCCGAATGTCGAATTCGTCCACCTCGCGGCCTGTTCGGTGCCGCGACTTGCGCCCCTCCACTTCCGCCAAGTCACGCGTCATCGCAATTGGATGGACATGGGGCGTATTGATGAGCTACAGTATACTACACGGGCATTCTCCAGCTACAAAGGTCTTCCCGAATGTCGAATTCGTCCACCTCGCGGCCTGTTCGGTGCCGTGACTTGCGCCCCTCCACTTCCGCCTTCATCTTGTGTGCCTGCTGCTCCAAGCTCCCTCTTCCGCCGCGTGCCCCGCCTGGCGAGTTCATGACATCGCCGGGCCGCAGAGTCTCGTGTGAGGCTCGATGGATGCTCCCACGCTTCGGCCGGAGGTCGCTGTCGCTCGTAGACGCGCTGCTGTCGCCCGTGACAAACTTTGGGCCCCGCTTCTGCGAGTCGTAGGGCTTCTCCCGATCTCCCCAGCCATCGCCGCCCGCGAATATGTCCTCGATGCATTCGTCTGCCTTGAGCTCCCCAGGTTGTGCCGACCAGTATGCGGCAAGTGTCCGTCTGTACATGTCTTGGAGCTCGCCGGTTTCCCGCGATTTCGTGTTGAGGGTGGGTATAGCTGCAATGCGTGAGAAGTGATCAACCGTGGACGTGAGAGTTGAGCTTACCACCGGTGTCCTCCGCGTCCACCTGCTCTCCCGAGACGATGCCTGCGATGCCGCTAAACACTTGCGCCGTCTTCAGCGGAGGCGCAATGTAATTCTTATCGCCCTCGGTCTGCTTCATGTAGATGCTGATCTTGAGCGTGCTGTTGATCTTGCTCTCCTGCATCAGATATCTCCGCGTCACGCCCACTTCCTCCCCTTCGGCGCCGGACAGCTCGCTCTGCTCCACGTACTCGGCGAGATTCAGCTTTACATTGCCCAGCGTGATCCGCTCGCCCCTGCCTCCCGCCGAGTACTCTTGCAGGACCTCGAAGATGATCCAGCTCTCCTGCAGCATGCCATTCTTGTCGACGGTCAAGCGCAAGGGGAGCTTTATCGAGTAGTCGTAGGCGACCTTGTGGTCCTTGATGGTGCGCTTCTCAGTGCGGCCGCGGTGCTCCGCAGCCGTCGAATGCGGAAGGTGCCATTTGATGATAGAGCTGCCGGAGACGAGCGGTACATTGTTGAGGTCGATTATCTGCCTTGTATCAGCACCTCGGCGATAACACACAGCACCCGGAGATATCGCCGTACCTTCAGGTGGAGCTCGAACTTGGGCTGCACACTTATTGTCAGCCAATGCGATCGTTCCGGGGGGTGGGCAATAGTGGCATCTTACGCGGCGGTTCTTTGGCACTGGAATGGTAAGTGTTTGCGCCGCGAAGGCGACAGAGCGCCGAATAGACATTCCTCACCAAAGGCTTGCATGGTGAGAAGGAGAAGGCAAGTCCGAGTGTATCAAGGTGTTTTATTGGGGATTAGTGGTGACGCGCTGACGGCGCAGGTGGTTACAGCCGTGGTGCTGGTCTGGTTGCAGTCAAACTGGGGCAGTTGCGGCCCTGTTTCTGGCAATGCCCGGAACCGACGTCAAAGCGCCGCTTTCACCACCACAATCACCTTTTCCACCCCATATTGCACCCCATGCGCAGCCATTACCGGTCTTTGAGTGCTCTGTGCGACAGGCCCCCCATCGTGTTTGTGTAGGACGGGTAAAATTGCCTTGGTCAACCCCCAGAAGGGCTGGTTGATATCCAACCCCGACGCCCGCCTCCGGATCCGAGTCAGATTCCTGGCATCATGGTCGCAGACGCAGATGCGATTGCAGGCTGTGTGCTGTCGGCGTTCGATTGTTTACCAGACAAACGCAAGCCTCGTCCACGCAATGATGGGACCCGCGAATGGGTTCCACTGTCTGGCATTGTGCTTGCCAAGGGTACATTCCCCGACCGAACATCACCGACCCTGTCGTAAGCTTATACTCATTCTTGGTACTAATGCTTGGTAAAGATGGCGAACTGACTTGCGCGTCTTTGGGGTAATTCATTCTGATTGTCAGCTTCCGTGTCGTCGACAACCTAACAACCCAGTAGAACGGGCATGAAATGTCTTCCATCCAGCAAACTCCCCCTGGCTCGCGGGAACGTACTGCACGACTGGCATGCAGAGGTTTTGGCCATTCGAGCATTCAACCGCTTTCTATTGGATGAATGTCGTCTACTCTCACTTCCCCCTTACAAACCATCCCTCTTCATACGGCGCCGGAGTGAGTCGGAGATCGCGGAAGCCCAGAACCAGCCATTCGCCCTCAAGGATGAAGTATCTATCCATATGTACTGCTCCGAGGCGCCCTGTGGCGATGCCAGCATGGAGCTGGTCATGGATGCGCAAGAAGATTCCACACCATGGACCTCACCCCCGCCCACGGTATCTCCAGAGCAGGCCGATGCGGACTCGACGTTAGCTGTCCTTCGAGGACGATCTCATTTTGGCCTGCTTGGAGCTGTGCGTCTGAAACCTTCACGACCAGATGCTCCTCCCACTCTCAGCAAATCTTGCAGTGACAAGCTAGCCCTCACACAATGCACTTCTCTCTTGTTGTCTCTCGTTTCTTTACTTATCGTCCCCCGAAATGCATATCTATCCTCGGTCATCTTGCCAAAGACCCAGTATGTAGAGAGCGCTTGCACGAGAGCATTCGGCCGATCAGGAAGAATGGGCGACATTATTCCTGAAATGGAGGTTGAGTGGAAGAAGCTCGGCGCTGGATATGGCTTTTACCCCTTCGCCATCCAAACCACGGACAAAGAATTCCAGCACTCCAGACGTAGAGTCCTAGCTACAGAGAAACCGGCCCCTTCGAATCTCAGTGCTGTATACACGCCTCATGTACAAGAGACACTCATCGGCGGCGTACTTCAAGGACGAAAGCAATTCGACGCTCGAGGTGCGAGTTCGCTATGCCGCAGGTCCATCTGGAAAGCCGTCTGGGAGATTGCAGGTATTGTGGGTGTGCCCTTGCTTGTCGAAGCAGTGAGAAAAAGCAATTACGAAGCAGTCAAAACGGTCGACTTGCTTGAGGGTAGGAACATGGTAAAGAGTGAGGTCAAGAAGGACGTACTGAAGGGCTGGGTAAAGAATACGGGTGATGAGGGTTTCGGATTGGATAGTCAAAAATGAACTACTCAAGCGGCATCTCCAACGACACTCATGCACGATCACTCGATCCCTAAAAGGCCTAGTCCAGATTGTATATCGCCATTCCACTCTGTCACTCACCGGCAGGACATAATGTATCGTGAAAGCATGGGATCATTTCCGCGCCCTCATCTCGATTCCCATCGCACCCTCGCTCTCACGGCCCCATATTTCCAATCCAAACCTCAGACACTTGACCTAATCGCAGCTGACAAACATTACTTAATCAACACTTGAATTGTCAGGCTAGTCCAGCGTGTCGGTGTCCCCGCTCCGTGACGTTGGGGTACAGCGGCTGTAGCTAGATGTAGTTAGCCTGACGCCTTCCCGCGACATGGAGTGGGCGTGGGGGCGGAAATGGTATCAAGAATCTAACCTATGGGGAAGAATCTAACCTATGGGGGGCGTTGGAGGCGTATCATAGACTTGAGATTCCAGGCTGAGAAGTTGGGGATTGGGTACGGATGGGCTCGAAGAAAAGGAAAACACGGGTGAATGACAAGGGTCAGAAGAGTGGCCTGAGAGTGTGGTTGATCTCTCAAGTAAAGGGCCAGGAGTGCAGAATTCGGTATATATATGAATCCTTCCCGAACCCGGACCCGAACGTTGGCAACAGTCTATCAATTAGCCAGGAGGAATCGAAAGAGAAATACGGATCCTGGGTCTTATGGAGGGATTGGGTCTGTAGGGCGTTGATGCCGCCGAAATCGAGACGCGGGCGGGAGGGGGAAAGCAGGGCCAACAGTGTCCCCAATACACCTGATATTGCAATATCCCATCCAATTGCGGCGAGTATTCAAGACCCTGGAGTGGAGGGAGGGGTGGAGGGAGAATGGAGTACTGGTGTTGAAGAAGTCACGGACATCGTTGTTGCGTCAAGGGCTCATAAGAAGTCGAAACGGGGTTGCAAGACTTGCAAGGTTAGGAAGATAAAGGTACCTCTCTCTACATGCTCGGTAACTGCTTCTCTGCAGGGAATTAACCCCGGAGATTGTGGCCTTCTTCCACCACGGAGACGGGTATAGATGATCCGCATTGCTGACACAATACTTCAGTGCGACGAAGCCCATCCTGTCTGCGACAGCTGCCGCATCTACTACCAAGGCAAGAAGCAGAGCTGCGAGTACCCTCCTGCTACCCCAACAGTCCCGATAACAGCCGCGAGTAGCTCGTCGGGTTCATTGCGAGCTGCAAATCAACGGAAAAAGAGAAAAGGAAAGGAGAAGGCAGTTGAGGGAGAGGAAGAACAGAGCCTCAACCGTGGGAATGAACCTGGGGCAAGGAGGATCAGTGGATGTCCTTTGGCAAACGTGATTGATGCGCAGATGATGGATCCATTTCGGACGCACCCTGATACTCCGGAGCCGGAAGCCGACGATTTGATGAAACACTGTATGCAGCTGCTTCTCTGTTCTCTCACTCTCTTCGAACGAAACTCCTTCCCCATCACCCGCTTCTGTTACCAAATCTCATATCCATTCGCTGACCAATACTCCCGGGCAGACTTCCAGACGACAGTGTACACTACCTTCCCATTCTATCCTTCACCATCAATAGATCCACAAGCCGAATTCTACGCACCTCTCATTTACACTGATGCCCTTCTCTATTATGTCACGCTGCAGTTGAGCGCCATGCATCTCGAAAATCTGAGTCAAAGTACGAGGAAACTCGTCAGCAAGAGGTTGATGGGAGAGTGTTTGATTTTATTGAGGGAGAGAGTGGAAAGGTGTACGGTAAGTGATGAGACCCTCGCGGGAGTCACGGGGCTGATTGGTGTTGAGGTGAGTTCCTCCTCTTCTCCTTGAGCTACTCCGGATCGGAAAGAACCAATATTGACTTATGAATGTGTAGCATCAAAAAGGCAATGTTCGAGTGGTACAAACCCACATGCGTGGTCTTCAACGAATGCTCCAGCTTCGCGGTGGCTTGAACGCAATCCGTCGGAGCAACGGAATGGTTGCTAACATCGTCTTCTGGTACGATCACCCTCTCAGCCCGCATTCACTCCTACTAACCTCGTCTCCATCCAGTACCTTTGTAGCCACAAACGAAGAACCCTTCCCAACCATCGACCTCACTTCCCCCCTCGACAAACCTCTCTGGTACCACGAAGCATCCCCCCTCTTCGACTCTTCTTACTACATATCCTTCACAGCCCTAGGCGTACCTCCCGACTACGCCACCATCCTCCACGACAACCGCATCCTCGCAGCCACCTACCAACAAGCCTCAGACTGCGCCTCAGTATCACACTACCTCTCCGTCCTCGTCTATCTCTGCGCTTCCCTCCAACGCGTTATGTCTCTTCCCCCGCTCCCCGTCCCGGATATAAACCGGGGTCAAATTTCATCCTCACTCTCCCCCCCAAACCCCCAAGCATACAACCTCACCGAATCCATACGTGCCGCCCTAATCCTGCACGTTTTCGCACAATGGACCTCTCTCCCCCCACCAAGTCCCACACCCAGTCTGCTCGTCGCCAACGTGCGCCAAAATCTCAAATCCGCCCTGAAACCGCTGATGGTGCCGGGCCGGGCGAATGAACTGATACTTTGGTTTCTGTGTGTTGGGGCGAGTGGGAGTGAGAGAGGAAGTCCGGAAAGGAGGTGGTTTGTGGGTCATTTAGCGGCCGTGATGGAGGAGTTGGGGGTTAGGGGGTTTGAGGGGTTGAGAGGGATATTAAGGAAGGTTGGGTGGCATGAGTGGCAGGATGGGGGGTTGGTTAGAGGGGTTGTGGGAGAGGTAGAACGGTTGGGATAGCGATACGTATCGTACATGTTTGGTAGTGTATGTACGAATCACATAATAGTCTATCCAAAGAGAAATGAGACCACTGCCGAATCACTTGTGCAGTACAGGGTTGTTGCAATTCTTTTAACTAGCTACCATGTGACCGATGTGAATGCGCCTACCGTACTACTTAAGTACCACATGCAGGGATCGTTGAAATATAGTTGGAAAACTTTGTAAAATGCCTCTCCAGATCCTGTTGCAAGCCCGCGAGGCTGATATGATGTGGCTGTGGCGTGGCTGTGGTAAGATAGTGCTTTTCCTCGATTAAACCACGTGATAAACTGGCTGCTGAAACTCGTTCCTGCCGCCTGATACTAACGCTTGCTTCGACTCCATGAAAGAAAAAGCGTCCTGAATCTTCACTCTTTGTGTGCAAATTGCTCGTTCCTTCATGGTGGATCCAATAAGCGTCGCCGCGTCTATCGTCAGCATTCTCGCCGCTGCTGCTAAAGTCATCGAGATCGTTCAGCCTTTCGTCTCCAACAGCAAAGATGCCCCAAAAATTGCGATGCAAGTTCACAGCGAAGCAAACTGCGTTCGGATCATCCTGGAGCCCTTGAAAACGCTTCTACAGGATATTTCGACACCTTCGTCATCCGCGGCCACCCACGCTTCATTCATTCGAGTCGATCACCTCATCGTCATCTTCACAGATGGTGTCCTCCTGTTTGCAGAGCTAGAGTCAATTCTCGGGCCCCTCGATATACCAAATGATGCACAACCCCAACTGCGCCATCGGGTGTATTGGGCATCGAAGAAGAACGCCATTTCGGATGTGCTTCGAAGAGTGCAGCATTTCTTAGTCTCACTTTCTGCCTTATTCAACGTGCTCCAATGGTGAAATACTCAATTCTACTTTTTAGCCGCCAATCAACTAACTTGATTTTGAAGTCGTTCTGATATGGCTGCCGTACAATCACAGCGAGTCCTAGATAGCCAAATCACCGCGTTACTGGATACCAACCGAACACTAGCTGCAAGAGTAAAGGATCTGGAAGATACGTTCAATGCCGCCGCAACAGTAAAAGGGCCTCCTCGTGATAGCAGCTCCCGTATTCCCGATTCAGACGAGGTCACGATCCATGGAGCCTCCCTTCAGAATAACGACGCAACCAACATGGGACCCGTGACGCCATCTCACTCTGACAGCAACCGACTAAGTGTCATGAGTAACACTTCCCAATATTCCTCCTATTCTGTTCTTCGATTCCAGGAGGAAATTGAGAATTCTCGAGTGTATAGAAGAGCAAACCGCGCGAACAGCCTTCTGAGTTTCTCAAGCTCAGTGATCGGGTCGAGGGCTTGGTCTGTTTTCTCCGGTCTTAGCCTGGCTGAGATCTCGGCCATTTCGGTCATTGCTCTTCCATTGACCCCTTCCGATGTGGAGAATGCCGAGCACTATTTCTTTGGGAGTCTCGTGGACTTGGGTCCACAACCACAAGAAGTGGCCATGGATGCCTCATCGCTCTACTACGAGTCCAAGAAATTGATGCACCATCTTTCTCAGATACTAGGGCTGCCAGACACGTCGCCGATCGGTCGATATGTTAATGAAACGCTAGCTCTGTGGAAAATATTCAAGACAGGGGATATTTTCCCTACTTTGCACTCGTTGTTGTCTTTTGATTCGCCTTTTTCAGACTCGTTTTCAGTTAAAACTCGCGCAAATCACCTTAATGATGTTTACAAAGTCCGACCAGTAAGTCATGTCCATTTTCATCAGCACTGAATTTGACCTGACCGGCCTTAGTTAATTCAAATCATGAATGAATTAATTTGTCAGAATGCAGCAAGATTACATATCTCGGACCTCTTTGATGAGAGAAAGCAGATGATTGAGGACGATAACAAAATCCCGGGGCCCCCAGCCGCAGCCGAGATGATTCGACAGCTCATGAGAGAAGAAAGGGTGTACGTCAACCAACTGGAACGAATCATAAAGCTCAGGATATATCTAGGATCTTCCGAAAAAATTCGCGAAGATCGTAATGGCTTATTCTTGGCCCTAGATTCCATCTCACGCTTTGCTGCTCATTTTCTGCATGAACTGGAAACGGTCAAATCTCAACAGAATGATCTCGGTGTACCCCTGGTCATAGCAATTTTCTCGATAATGACAACGCCATTCCGGGCCTATGGCGACTATCGCTGTTGTTGGAACGCCTTCGCGCGGTCTGATTTGATCTTCGATATCATAAGAGATTACGTCAAAGGCTCTCCTGCCATGAAGGATGTGGGGGACATGGTCGAAAGCAAGGCTATATTGAATACACACCTCAATTGCCCAAATGCTCGGTGTAATGCCTATTTGAACTTCCTATCGGTAAGAGTCCGCCTTTACCCTAGATTCAATGCGTTGACTTCGTTATCAGCTGGTGTTAGACGAATCGGAGTGGACTGAACAGCAACGATGGAGCATCAAAACAAGATATACGAAACTGCGATCCATTGTGCCCGACGCTCTTATGGAGTCGGACTTGCCAGGGCTTGCTGATCCTGGCTAATGGATATGGTGAAGATGATACCAAAACTTCTTGTGCGCCGTTCTGCTATTTCATTGACGAAGAACTGTGGCATCGCTTCGAGAGGCATGATGCAGCTGTCGTCACGGTAGGACATATTCAAATCATCTTGAGCCCGCCCACGTTCTCGCTCGATCACAGCAAACTTCGCCCACCATCGACGTCTAAACACACGCCCTGAGAATAGCTGTTAGTCACATCGAAGCCGCCGAGACACAGCGGTCAACTCACTGTCAGGAACTCCGCCTCATTACTAGCCAGAAAGCAAGCCGCATTCCCAATATCCTGCGGCGTGCTAATCCTTCCGATCGGAATACCGGCAAGTGGAATGGCACGTCCTTCGGGGTATCAACACCTCCTAGCACCGGCGCCACCCTAGTGTCATCAGTTCCACTTTTTAAACACCTTTCACCACTTTGAGAAACTCACATCGCCGTCTCCCCCAGCACAGGCTGGATACAATTATACCTAATGTTATCCTTCGCATACTCTGCCGCAAGACCCCTCGTAGCCTACCCCATCCGTCAGCTTCCCTCCCACACTCCCATTCCCCAACACCTCTACTCACCGCAGTAACCGCCCCCTTACTACTTGCATACCACACCAGTCTCGGCCTCGGCCTAATCGCACTCACACTACTTAAATTCACCACAACCCCTCCTTCACTCCTCTCTCTCCAATACGGCATCAGCGCCCTCGCACTATAATAAATCGGCTTCACATTCACCCTCCACATCCTATCCACCTCTTCCTCCATCACCGTCTCGCTTGCAGCCGAAATATGCACCACCCCGGCATTATTAACTAAAATATCCAACTTCCGGAACTCGGAGAGGCAGGTTTGGAGGGCGGTGGGCCAGTGCTGGAGGTTCGAGACGTCGCCGATGAATACGGATACGGATGCTGAGGAGCCGGAAGTGTTGCTTTCATCGTTACTGTTTAAGAAGGAGGCGAGAGCGTGCGCGGGAGAGGCGTTGATGTCCCAGATTAGCACGCGGCAGCCCTCGGCCATGAATTTGCGGACTATGCCGGCACCGAAGCCGGACCCGCCGGCGGTAATGAGGGCGACTTTTCCGGAGAGACAGGGGGAGGGCATTATAGGGAGGATGGCTTGAGAGGGGGAATTTGAGACTTAGGGATAAACTGGGTAGTCCAATATGATGCAAGTGATTTTAGGAAAGTGAAGTAGGTGAATCAGATTTCAGAAACAACCCTCAACTATTTCAATGTAAATTCTACTAAATTTAGTGTTATAGTGAGGGGTCGTGGGACAAGAGCAATATGTCCTCGCATAGGAGCGAGAGGGGAGGGGATATGCACAATGTAGATCTCCCGCCAGCCACCATTATGTTGTGCTGACTCGACAGTTTTGAGACACAAACTGGCGGCATACCTACTAGTAAATGCACAATAACATCCTAATGGTTCTGGGACTAAATTTGGGGTACACGGAAATAAGACCTCGAAATCTGGTGAGAGGTAATGAGTCCGTCCAACTCCGCTGGTTCTCCCAAAAGTGGACGAGTAGCCGGAAATTTGGTTCAACAGTGGTTACTAAACCGACAGAAGCGGGTACATCTTCATAGGTAAATTTGGTGTGATGATTTGATTTTTGCACGTCGGACCTCTAGTTTAGATTTAATATCATATGGCTGATGGACTCCACGCTCACTGCACAGAGAAAAGGGGCCAGATTGCACAAACAATAAAGGAGTGATCATTCGACTGGATGCAGTGAGCTCGAGAGAAGCACCGCCACTATCACAGTGCGCCGCTATGTTGTCATTCCGCCGAATGACCTGTCTTTCACTTTGGTCCACCAGGAAACCTTCATCTCAATTCTGGGCCGTCTCAAGTCTCTTCACCAGAATCAGGCCCTGTCATCAACCCGTTCTTAACATTTGCCCTCTTGCCCACCAATCTGGGAAGCATCGCAACCATCCGGATAGAAGAAGCTCGCCACTGCAATAATGATGTATGCAGCAATCAACAAGCTTCCCTCGAGGTAATTACTCCTGCCATCCAGCACCAAGAAATTGACCACAAAGGCCGTGACAAACAGCGACACCGTTTCGAAGATGTTGAAGTAAAGCGACATCTCTTTGCCCATGATCCAGCCAAGGATAACGATAAAGGGAGTAACGAATATGGCGATTTGGATCGAGGAGCCAACGGCCACACCAATGGCGAGATCCATTTTGTTCTTTGTGGCGACAGTGACAGCGGTGACGTGCTCGGCGGCGTTTCCAACAATTGGGAGAATGATCAGACCAATGAAGGCTTGACTGACATTCGTCTTCTCAACCATGGGCTCGATGGCATCACTCATGAAGTCGGCACAAACAGCGACCAAGCCAGTACTGAGAATCAACATCATGATAGCGGCAGTCCGAGACATTCCCTGGATTTCTTGTTCGGCGGCCTCGGGCTGCGCGACCGTAGGAGTAGCGTGGCGAGAAATAGCAGGCAGATTGGCGTAGTTTTGCTGTGAGCCAACACGGTTAATGCGATCGGGTAAGGAGGTTGTCCGCCGCAGAGCCCTAGGGCATGCCATGCGAATATTGCTAAGAGCAGGAGAGACCGTAGTCGGAGGTGGATTCTGAGGGTTGTTGAACACGTTGTGGGAAAGTAGTGACGGTAAAGCTGGTCTGATAGCGAAGGGTCGCTTCGGGACTGTGGTACCCTGAACCTCGTCTGCGAAGGCAACTCTAGGGGCGTCATTCTCTCCATGGGACGTCGCACGGGGAGGATTGTCGTCCTTCTCGTCAATATCTTGTCGGCCATGCTTTCGATGCTTCTTCTTGCTATGCTTGGCTTTGCGTTTCTCGCGTCGTCCTACCGGGGGAGAGATTGATGAACCGGCTTCGAAGTCGCGGACTTGCGGTGCGTGAGCTCGCTCGTCGGTATCGGCTTCATCCCCACTCAATATTGCACCCAAGAACGATTCCCTGCGAGACATGGGCGTGGAGCTGACAGCATTCTCGTTGTCGGCATTGTTTCGCATTTCAAAGTAGTTGTTATGCTTCTCAACAGATGGAGAACTCATGACTGAAGGAGCAGAAGGCGTATCTTTGGAGCTGGCGCTCGACTTGCGACGCTTCCGGTTCCTGAAAGCGCGCTTGATCCTCTTGGCCGTGGTATGCGAGCCATCTGAGCTATCACTGTCTGAGCTGCTCGAGTCGGATGAAGAGTCTGAAGAGCTCGACGAATTGAGAATATCGGCGAGGACACCCGGGTGAGACTCCTCATCAATGATGTGCTGCGGGGTGCTACAAACATGTTAACTCAATATGTTCGTCTTGGAGTGAATACTTTTGTCTTACCTCGCGTACATATACGCATGGCTCTTGAGCTGAAATAGCAGGTAGAGAGCGTACACCACGAGGAGGATCACACTGGTTCCACGACTAACCCGCAGGGTCTGGAGGTCAGCCGTGGAATAGCTCGAAAAGGCCGAGTGGAATGCAGTAGGCAGCAACAGGCTCATGACAGCCAAGCTAAGCATACATGCACTCATCTGGGTTACTGTGCTGTTATAAATCTAATCATCTGATTAGTTGTTGATCTCCAGAACTGGCCCCACTTCGGCGCATCGGACTTACCTGCTCCTGGTAGCGCAACCCACCAAGCAAGAACGCCATTCCAAGAATCAACAAAAGATTGGCGAGGATGGATCCAAGCAAGGCTGCCTGGACAACTCGGATTTGGTTGCCAGCAAGCAGAATTATGAACAAGATCAATTCCACGGCATTTCCGAAAGATACATTTAGCAAAGCTCCGAGCGTATCTCCAAGCCTAACCGCAACAGCTTCGGTAGCATGCGATAGCAGGCCAGCCAGGGGGATGATGGCGATGGCATTCATGGAGAACACAATAGTCGGCGGGAGACCAGCTATGTGAACAGCGATGCCGATGGGTACGAAGATCTGGGGTCTCGGTTAGAGGAGTTCCTTCCGAACGCAGCGGAGGCACAACGCGACGTACCAGGAGCACGTTGATCCAGCTGTAAAGCAGGGCATCCTTCGTGTGATTTCCAAATCTAAAAATACCGTTTTTCATACGGGTGGTCATCGGTGGTTTGGGCTCGGGTTCTACGGGGGCAGCTGTCTCTCCCGCAGCTTCAGTATTGAGCGGAGGCGGAGCTGGGGGAGGTGGATATGTCGAGGTATTGTCGGCGACATTGTTGCGGTTTGCTGCGCGATCGCGGGACTGAGAGGCATTATAGATGCCATCTTGCTTCTCCGAGAGTGTGTTGAACGGAGCTGTTGCACGCGTCGGGCTTCCGGCATTGATGGACGTGCCGGTGTGGGTAGGGAGGACGGGATCTTGCGAATGCTTATCTCGACGAGCCAAGCCAAGCGCTTTCGCCTTAGACTTGACACTGCGGAATAAAGAAGGGTCGTCAGGTTCTCCCATCGAGGTGTGTGGTGTTGAGTGTAGTGAAGGCGAGTACAGAGGAGTACTTCCAAAGGTTGGGGGATCACAAAGAAGGCGTGGGGGGGGAGGCCGGGGTTATCTGTTGTTCGCCAAAACCACCGGCGCAACGCTAGCCTGAACGAGGTTTAATAAGCCTTGCCACTTTTCCGAGCGTCAGCCAAGGATTCTTTTCCAGGCTTGACTTTCTCTTGGGGATCTGTTCCAGGTTTGTCCTCACGCACAGCCACATATCACCGCCGTCTTTTCCGGTCCTCCTATTGAAGAGCAGGGAAATGCCCCTGCTTGCCATATACGCGTCGCGTCAGCTTGGCTTCGTTTGTCGCCTCATCAGATAAGACTGTCATAGGATTGCTTTGCTTGTTGCTGACCGAAGGCGGAGGAAACTTTCAAACCGTAATTTCGTCATTGGCAATCTTCCGGCACCAAGGTCTCGGTACCACGCAATATCGAATGTTGAAACGAGTAATGTGAGCCTTGTGAACGCTACTATAAGAAGCACGAGTAACAAACATGAAACCTTCATCCATTTCATGACTACATACATATACGGTAGCACCTAGATATGAGGATCTGCAACACCTAGATTCAAGGTATGCCCTTCCCTGCAATCCCCCACCAGACAGGTATGGCGTGTGTAGTGGCCTCACTTAGCGCACTCAGTCGTGGCTCGTAGCAGATGACGACACGCTGTATACCTCTTTGCCCGCCTTCCAAACCTTCACCACCTTTCTCAGAGCTTGCAAGTCCTCCGTTGGATTGCCATCAACGAGCAGCAGATCGGCGCGCTTTCCGGGAGCAATGACGCCACGGTCAAGCATGTCGAAACACTTGGCCGAGAGCTTGGTAGCGGCGGTGAGTATCTCAATCGGCTCCATCCCAGCTTCTGCAAGCAACTCCACCTCACGGAACAGAGACTCGCCGTGTTTGGGTCCCACTGGACTGTGATTGGAATCGGTGCCGACGAGGATCGTTACGCCGGCGCGGTGCAGCTGTTTGGCAGACTCCATGGCGTTCGGAAATTTGTAGTGGGGTTTGAAGCCCGCTTTACAGAAAACCTCCGACATTGCCAGGGTGGGAACGGCGACGGTGTTCTTGGTCGCCATCCTCGAAGCGTCCCCTCCCGCGAGGTCTTTATCCATGGGAACGTGAGTGATGATGTTGACATCCGGCTGAGCTTTCAACGCCATACGGAAGGCCTCATTTATAGACGCGTGCACAATTGTCATCATCCCATGCTCCTTCGCCTTGCTGGACAGCTGGTCGATAATTGCCTGACTTGGTCCAGGAACATCCGCCACGATCTTGATGTAGTCTGCGCCTTCGTTTACGCGTTTCGAGACGAATGTGGTTGCCGCTTCAACATCATCAACGATGCTGTTCGAGTCCGCCATCTGGAATTTGCTATGCGTGCTGCCGGTGGACGTTGCAAAATTTCCTGTAAAGCGAATATCCGGTAGCTCTGGACGATTTTGGATGAGGTCGTGCTGCTCTTTACTCATCTTCCCGGTGTCGATTGCGGTGGTTATCCCACACTTGAGCATGTCGCTAAGACTTGCTATGGAGGTGCTAGTCGGAACCCCTGGCCCAAATACGTGAACGTGGGTGTCCCAAAGACTGGGAAGAATTGTCATTCCAGTAGCGTCGAAGGATGCGGCGCAGGAGTGGTCGTCTGTGATGAGACCGTTTTGGTCAATGGTAACTGTGCCTTGTTCTTGGACAACCTTTTCGCCATCGAAGATGCGGACGTTGGTAATGGAGAATTTGGACATTCTGACAGCTTGAAATTTTGAGAAACAAGGTGAGATATTCAAGACGGTGTGTGGGTGTCCAACGAGTTCAGTGAGCAAGGAAAGCTGTGTGAGAGACAAGTGAGAATCACGATGGTGTGTGGAGTCTAACGAGCTCAATAAACAAGGAGACAGGTTTGGGCAGGCCCGAACCTTTAAATCCACGAATGTAGAACATGATGGATAATCGGGTGGTACCAAAGACCGAGAATCCATGCCTCTTGTCATGCATATGTAAAATTGTTGGATGTTTTTGACACAGATTGAGATATCTGAAGAGGAGGCGTGCATCCTTAAACCTGGGCTCTTCGCGGGTCGCCCCCAAAAAGGGTTAGCAATATATGTGTTCGTGGCAGCTGTGGATGGTGGCAGTTCACCTGCTAATGGTGCGCCGTAGAGCCTTTCGCGGAATGCACTGAAAAAGGTTTAGCGGTAGAAACTGCCTGCTAATGGTGCGCCGTAATTAGCGCTTATCCGAAGTCGGCCTTGCTTGGAGTGTACGTGCGTACGAAAGCCTCAGCCTTCAATCACGACGCTGACGCGTGGACCTACAAAGTGAGATATCGATCATAGATGTGAGCAGGTCCGGCCGCGATGGTAACACTGTATCTCAGATCGTATGCACTCTGAAAATGGTTAGCCGTGGTGGGCGCTCACTCGGATGTCGACAATGTCGCCGCCGCCGTGTGAAGTGTGGTAAGTACAGCCGCTGTTTCCGAGGCGTTTTGAGCGTTAACAAGTCCAAGATGAGACTCGTCCGGCATGTAACAACTGCAAGAAGCGGGGTCTCGACTGCACTGGCCCAAAAGAGAAGACATGGATTATCCAACAGGCGCCTCCTCCGAAGAAGTCCGAGAATCAGTTGGTCCTGAGCCCATCATCTATCACGCCGACGATCTCGCCTGTGGCTTTCCGAGAAAACATTTACCTCTGCTACATACGAAAGAAGCTATTTTCGGGAGGACCCGTTGCCTTCGCGTGTGAAATGGTTTACCCTGATACCTTGGAGGTCGCACGTCCCATCGAGAACCCTCCCCGAGAGGTTCTGCGAAAAGCCATTATGAGTCTGGCCATTTCTTTCTTTGGTAGCCAACACCGCCAAATCGAGATACAGAATGATGGCTACCGGCTTTATGGGTCGGCGCTATCAGAGCTCAATGTCATTCTTGCTCAACCGAAGCTTCAAGTCGCCGACGAAACCATCTTGTCCGTTTTTGCTTGCCTACTTCTTGAGGTGTTTGTTCCAACTGGCAAGAACAACTATCTCTCCCATATCCGCGGACTAGAGAGCATACTCGAACTCCGTGGACCAATAAATCCCGACACGAATCGCATGGCATTTGTATTGGCCCGAGCCATGCGGGTAGCATCCATTTTTGGTGGATTAGCTTTGTCGAGGCCATCGATATATGCTCGCGACGAATGGAAGCGGGTGCCGTGCGCGGAGTTCGGCGAAGACGATATACTAAGACATCGCCTGTTTGATGTCATGGCGGACCTTACCCAACTTTTGAGCGAACACAAGGAGATGGTTTCTTCCGGTACTAATGAAGGACATGAACCCGCGCTGCAGAAGGCAAAGGCCTTGGTTGGCAGACTGAGAACCTTGCGGGATCTTTGGGAGAGCTTCAACAGCGGAGCACAGGAAACTCAAGGGACCGCTATACCCTCTGGAACAACCTCCAAACGTCGCTTGAAGATCGCCAACCACGTTTCTGCGACTCTGTTGTTATTGTACAACACTACGATGATTTTCCTCACTCAATTACTGCGCTCATTGGATCCGAGCATTGATTATCAATCCTTGCAGCGTACCGCGGCCCTGCAAATCGTCGAGTGTTTCGAATCGAAAAAGTTTGAGAAGCGAGAGGGCTCTGCTTATTCCAATACAGTTGGCCATGCCGCCGCCAGGGTAGCTTGGGGGTGTCTGGGAGGGTTCAATTCGCCAGAGGGCCGTCGATTGTCTCGCTTTGTGAAGGGTGCAGTCGGGGATGTCTTCGCCATTGGAGCATGGGCGGATATGGCATGGGAAACTATCCCCAACTGTGGTCAAAACGGCCCTTGGCTGGGTGGCTAAGTCGTGTTGTAAAATTTAGAGGCCGCAGGATTGAGCAAGGCTCTTCAAACCTGCCACTCTGTGAGTGGTGCGAATACCCCCAGCAAACCACTACCACACTTCATATGCTGTATATTTTATTTCCCAGTTTCCTGGAATTTTTCATGTTCATGTGGGCTGTCGTCTCATATCCACGGATCCGAAAGCGAGAGCACGTGCTCCCACTCGGCCTCACCATTTACCCGGCGGGAGTACAATCGTTTCGATTTAAGTTCTTAACTGCCTTTCTTTTATTGCAATCGGGTGAAGGGGAGGTGCCAAGCCTTGGATTACCCTTTCCGTGGTGTACGAGAGCCAGAGCCCTTTTCGGAGACCATCTTCTAGGCCCACACTACTCCGTACGTCCCGCGTAGTCAGATGTTCATCGCGAATTCCACTCCTCCATTTCCCTGTACCGCTTTAAGAGCCGCCAATGGTCCAAAAATACGTACCAGCCGAAACGGTTTCTCGGACCATCGGGGTCCTTGTCCCGGGAATGAGGCCAAGACGGTATTCAAGCAGTCTAAATGTGCAGATCATTGCTGAAAGTACAACAGAACCTCATATTTTCGCTGGACATAAGACTGGAAGACTCCCACATACTATGTAGAGACTCGCACGCTGCTCATCTTCACGTTACCCACCTTTAAAGTCGACCTCCACATCATGCATTTCACATCCCTGTTGTCGGCGTCGCTGCTTGCGATGGGCACTGCGGCCTACCCACTAGAGGATCCTATCACCATGATGAAGCGAGCCGGTCCGGCAGCGGGTCAGGTCATCACCAAGTGTTCAAAGTCGGGAGTGATCGCGCTTGCATACGATGACGGCCCATATCAATACACCCAGAAATGTGAGCTTGCCAATTACACGAGCGCCCGCACTGCAGTTACTTACGATTCTAGTGGTGGACACGTTGAACGCGGGTGGTGCTAAGGGAACCTTTTTCGTGACGGGTACTCTTTATGGTGAGTCCTCCTTCCCTCTCTGATCAGCCCCGGTTGGGCTGGGGCGATTGGCATCGCAGTCGCCGAATGGGGGCCGTCCGGGAGTCGTGGTGGGATGGCAGACAGGACGACACGATCCCCAACGACAAAGCCACCTGCAATGCAATCCCGTGTCCCATGCATCGTTCTGACTTGAGGGCCAATAGGTTGCATCTACAACCAGAAGTCGGCGCTCAAGAATGCTTACGACTCCGGACACCAAATCGCTTCTCACTCCTGGACACACCCTTCAAACTTTGGATCCCTGTCGGCGTCAGAGCTTACATCGCAGATGACCAAGCTCGAGACGGCTCTCGTCAACATTATTGGCAAGAAGCCCACTTACATGCGGCCCCCCTACCTCGCTACTGGCGGCAGTGTCCTCTCGACCATGAAAAATCTCGGCTACAGGGTCATTACGGACGACATTGACGCGGGTGATTGGAACAACAAGACCCCGCAGCAGAGTGAGCAGCTCTTCACGCAAGCCGGAGCTGGTGGCAACGGGCATATCCCCCTCATGCATGAAGTGTATGCCTCTACCGTCAACACGCTCACCCCCTGGCTCATCAACTGGGCGAAGTCCAATAACCTGAAGATTGTGACTGTCGGTGAGTACACTCAATCCGCCGGTCTTACCGAACGAAGCTAATTTGAGCAGCTGAATGCCTTGGTGATCCCGATGGTGCGTACGCCAGTGGAACTGGATCCAGCCAGACGAGCTGTTGAGAAGCCGCGTGGGCCTTTCTGCCTCGCATATGCGACCTCTTGATAGTACGAGTCCATCATATGGGCTTACAAATTCAATTTAGTATCAACATCAAGAGACTTTCCAAATCCATTTTCGACACTTTCTGCTTCAGGAGGCTAATCACGTGCCGTGTACTGACAAAGCAGACTCTTGGCAGAAGTGTCGGAGCGATGATGTCACCGAGACCCCGATTCTCTTTCAACAGCCCCTCTCAGTCAAAAATCGCCACTTTTGCGCCTCAAAAACGAATACGATGAATGCGACAAATCAGCAGCTGAACTCCAATCTAGACTCGCCATTCATGCAGTCACGCAGTTGGATGTCAAGCTGTCACAAAAGTCACAAACCCCCGACGCCCCGATAATATGCGTCTGTTCGGAATCGGCCAATGGAGTTTTGTTGATCGCCAAATGTTCGATTAGTAAATCCCCTGAGCTGACAAAGAACATCGATGTGGCATGGCATCGCATGAGCAGGGGTCGTTTCGATCCTTGGTTCAGGCTCGAGTGGCTTGAGCCTTGCATCCGTCTTAACTTGATCCCGGTGATGTGGATGTCGATATACGATATGTACATGTATCGGCCCCTGTGCGATGCTAACTAGATATGTGATTAAAGCGAGGTGGAGGGGTCCTTGTTGAATATAAAAAGGAAGAAAGCAACCGCGTTTCTTTTGCGATCACGCTGTCAGTCCTTCAACAACTATTACTTACCCGGTCGATTTTATCTAAGCAGTTTGACCAAGCACGACCATACCATCCATCTTCCAAGATGAAGGGCGTTCTTGTCGATAAGCCCGGGGCCAAGATGGAGGTTCGCTCCGATCTTGAGAAGCCTGAGCCCAGCGATACGCAGATCCTCGTCAAGTCGGTATACGCTGCGATCCACCCAGTGTAAGAACACAGTCTTTCTCGCCATAGCGCGGGTATTATACTGACAGAGCTAGTGATGCATTCATGGCAGACTATGGCATCCTCGTAGTTGACTGGCCTCTTGTGCCTGGATGTGAGACTGGCGGGGTAGTTGTTAAAGCTGGCAAAGACGCTGTCAATCCACTCGGTGTGCCTTTCAAGGAAGGAGATGAGGTTTTCGGGTGCACGAGAATCGGAAGCAAGGGCTACTCACCATGGCAAGAATATGTATGTATTCTCACTGTCAAAGGTCACCCTACTCCTGGCTAATGTAGCCCCTCTAGTTCCTCATGGATTCGCAGGTTACATTCCCGAAGCCCAGCAACATTACTCTTCCGCAAGCAGCGACGGTCGGTGCGGGTTCACTCACGGCCTTCCTGGGAGCATTTGACTGCTTGAAGCTCCCTCTAGTAGACCCCGAGAACCTACCCGCTCCGAAGGACGAATGGGTTCTAGTATTCGGAGGAGCTAGCAGCGTCGGGAAGAATGCAGTCCAAACATTCAAGGCCTGTGGCTACAAAGTCGTAACAACTTGCTCGCAGAAGTCATTCGACGTGAGTCGCCAGCTATGGATACCCAAGACCAGCGCTGACCATGACAAGCTTCTCCGTTCCCTGGGCGCAGACGCAATGATCGACTACAAGAACACCGAATCCGAGATCATCGCGGATATCAAGAAATTGACTGCCGGCAAACTGAACTACATTATGGATGCCGTCTCCGTCAACAACGCCCTGGCTGCAGCGATCTTCGCAGCTCTGACGCCTACTACGACGGGCGACAGGTTGTATACCACGACGAATGACTGGGATCCTCTGCCTGATGGCTCTGTGGGGTTTTCTTCTTACCCGATCTTGCTGGGTCCTATTGGACGACCGGAGTCGAAGGATCTGAATGAGAAGCTGGCCAAGTATATCCCAGTCATCTACAAGCTGATTGAGGCCGGTAAGATCAAGGTTGGGGACTATATCTTACATGGAGAGGGAGTCGAAGGCATCCAGGCGGCTTGGGACTTGCAGAAGAGTGGGAAGGCGGGAAGTTCGAAGGTGTTGGTCAAGATTGCGAGTGAATGAGGCAGGGGTATCAAGCACAGTGCTTCGTAGTGCGTCATGTTTAAATGAAGCTCTGTGTGACATATGCATAGTGATTTTGACAAGTGTGTCCTCTGCTAATTTAATACCTTGGAGCCGCGGTAGATGCAATTGGGAAACTGGACAGTAGTTCAATTCAGCGTTGGGGATCTCGTTGCAGCAGTGAATTGATTCTGCTTGGCGATTTTGAAATGCTTAGGCCCGGTGTAGAATTGGCCGCGGTGATTCGAATGCGATGCTTCGGAGACGCCGGCTGTGTCCAAGATTATGAGCTGTCTTTCGTGCAACGTTGTGACACAGCATCGTTTCCAAGCTCTAGCGGTTCTTGGCGTGATTGGTGCACGTGATGGCGCGTCCCATGTTGATCCACTTTTACCTTGCCATCCCACAAAACTCATCTCTCTCGACCTTCCACTTCAACGCACGAAGACTCCACTTTTATCGCTTTCATCGAAGCGCGTCGATTTCAATCTTCGGTATGGGGCTACTTGACTTGCCACCAGAGCTTTTCGCTCCGATCATAAACAAGCTGGTTACAGATGTCAACTTTATCAAGGCCTCTGCATATCGCACTGTGTGTAGTGAGTTGTGCTAGGATACGTGAACGATGCAAGCTAACAGATACTAGAAGCCTTTGCTGCAGCAATCCTTCACGATATCGTGGCGCTTCAACACGCTGAAGCGTTTCAGAACAAATCGCTCGAATCAACGAATCAATACAAGCCGAAGAGATTTCTATTTTTCATCCAGCACGGCCGTGTATTGCTTCGTCATCAATTACATACAGATCGCGCGTGGATTCCGGAGCTCTTTCTCGAATCTCTTCGAAGACTCATTGAACTGTTGGTCGCAGGGATGAAGAAAATAGAAGCGACAGACCGAGAAGAAGAATATACAGCTGTAATTTGCAATTCTTCAGCAGTCTGTATGGTTCCATAGATCGTGAAATGGCTACTTGAAGATCCTCAACCTCCTCTGAGAAACACACGGCACATCAGTGATCTGTTCTTCAGCGCAACACCGGCTACCGTCGCTGTCGTGGGCAATATCCAGTTCTAGAAAAACTATCTCCGGTCTCACGAAAACCCTTTGACTGGTGTTATGGTGCTCAATCAGCCCCTCGGGGCCGCCGCATCAACGTGAAAGGTCGAAGTGATGGAATTACTTCTCGCGCGCCTGTGCGAGAAGGACCAAAAGCTTTTTTTTTTTGAGCGAAGGCACATATATTACGATGCCATCGATGCCGCGCTGCATGCGTCACAAAATGGTGCGGCTAAATTAATCTTGGACTTTATGAAGGATCATGGTATTCTCAACGATTACTGGGGTGAGGACACCCCCCCTGAGCTCCAAGCAAGGACGTGGCTCCGTAGGCTCCGGAATGATTGTATGATACACTTTGGAAACCGCCTGATAATGTATGAGGTTCTCGCACTGGAAAGAGGCGGAGACTTCCCATTTACCCCTGCTATGGCCAGATTGGTAATACAATGCGGACTTCCTCGATTCGTCCGCGAAGCCGCCCTTGACGAACATCTCCACCCGAACAGCTACGAAGGCTGGGATAGAACGCCGCTCATGCTCGTGCTAAAGAGTCGTTGCTACAACGTTGCTCAAGCTCTAATTGGCGGTGGGGCCGACGTTGATGGGATACCAGATGTCAAGTTCGAGGTCACGGCTTTGTTCTTGATACCATTTCCGCCCCCACGCCCACTCCATATCGCGGGAAGGCGTCAGGCTAACTAGATACATCTAGCTACAGCCGCTGTACCCCAACGTCACGGAGCGGGGACACCGACACGCTGGACTAGCCTGACATGGAAACGGCGCAGTTTCTCCTCAGAAACGGAGCCGATCCCGGAAGTGACAACGGAGACTGGCACTCACCCGTGAACGTCGCCAAAGAGAAAGGACACAGGGAAATGTGTTAAATAGAACAAGGAGTTGATAGTTGTATGAGCTATGGAGGTAGAAGGAGGGATAACAGGGGAAGGTCAGTCTAACACGCACTAGGGTAGGTCCCAGGAAGGACCTGCCAAGGAGGATCACGTGACAGGCTCCCAATCACTAACTAACAAAATGGTCGAACTGCTACAGGCGGCAATCGAGAAACGGAGGGCATCTAGGGGGGCCAACAAGCAATGAAGAGAGTGTATATTTGAGGAAGCATTTAGCATCTCCCTGAAGCACGGTATCTAGGTCAGTCTCGATGCGTGGAACTGAAATGATACTCCTGTTCTTCCCGTTGGAGAGCTTTCGTCCGGTGAATAGCTACGATTCCATGTCCGTTCTAACTCGCTGATGTTAAGTCAAAAATCCACAACACCAGATGGCGGTGAATCTTGGTGGTGCGCGTAAGTAAGAAGAGTCACATGGTTGCGGAGTGAGAGAACTTTACTCTCACCGCGTTCTTACCGCCAATGAGAGACCCCCTTTGACCTCATCCTTAGTATCCTGGATGCCTTGTCTCGTCTCTCTATATCTAGATACCTCCCCTAATTCCTTCTCTTCCCATCCCTTTCCCCACCTCTTCAATCCCTACCTCCGCCAGCGCAGTCAACCATGCCGCTCCTTGACCTCCCGCCGGAGGTCTTTCAACGCATCATATCCGAATACGTTACAGAAGAAGGAGTATCTGAATCCTGGAAGCGGAAAGTAGTATGCAGTAAGTGCTTACAATGGCAGCTTTGTTGATACGTGTGTAATGACTGAGTTGTCTAGAAACCTTCTCCGTTTTCATCGAGGAGGAAGTCCTCGGCAGACAATCACCACAAGCTTTCATACGTGGCGCAGAGAAGAGCATTTTAAACCGGCACATAGACCGGTATCTGGTCCACCGATACATGGCTCTATATGGAGCTCCCGACCTCCTACCGGCCTTGATGCGCAGTTCAGTCGATATCTTCATGGAGATCACGGGAAGCACTTCGAACGATCAACGCTTGCAGTTTGCCACGGAAATTGCCAAGGCACTTACTACCCACTGTAAGTCGCTCAATTATCTCGCGACCAAAGCGAAACCAAAGAGAATTGCCGAGTTCGCCCAAGACAAGAAAGAAGCGAATGCACTTGGAGTTGCGATTGCTATGCAAGATAAGCATCTCATATGCCTCGTTCTCGGGCGTAATCCTTGCATTTGGAGCCGGACACATACCTTCGGACATCCTTTAGAGCTTGTTCTACGTATAGGAAACAAAGACATCGTTTGGATCATGCTGTACTTCGCCGAAACCAATCCATTGAGCAACTCGGCCAAAGATATTACACAAGCCCTGAGCGTTAGCATCAGATTGGCGCTTGAGACCCGTGGTTTTGAGATCGCCATATCGCTTCTTCGTTGGCATTTTCGACATATAGGTCGGCCTTTCAAAAATTACGGAGGATACTGGCTCCGGTGGGCTATTGAGTCCGGCGCTATGGATTTCATAAAACAGCTGCTCGAATTTGGCTTCCCAGACGGCTACGAAGAATACTATCAGCGAACATTTATACGTATTCCATGGTATACCACCGGAGCCAACCCAACGGAACTTCTTCGGCTTCTTTTCAGAAAGAAGCTTGTCGATGTTGCAATGGGCGGTCGCTAGTGGTAGCTTAAAGGCGGTAAAGACTATGCTGAACTGGGGAACACACCCCGATGGGGTCAAGAACGCGGATGGGTACCGTGATTATCCGCTACGATCAATGTTCGGCAGGTGGCCCTGTGGCCCCTATCAGGCTTCCAAGATTCTCCGACTTCTGCTAGACCGCGGTGCGGATCCCGAGACCGGATATGCTCCATCGGACGACAAATATCCAACAAAAATTCCTATGAACTGGGATATTTCCATCATCATTACGGGGTCCATACAAGCGAAGAAGTGGGAGGCCTCGCAAACATGGAACCTTGTCAGGACTCCGGACGGAGATACGTTTAAGTCTGCTTGAAGATACCTTTGCCTGATCTCATTGGCCTTGTGGACTTTCCCCTCTCAAAAGATTTTCTATACCAACAGGAAGTTAAGGGCTGGTAGAAGTAGGGATCTCTTGGCCTTAGGACACAATCACGAGACCGATACAATCAATCTTTCGCGATTGCTCAATCCAAACTCTTCGTCGCATGGCGCTTTATGATTGCCCCGCGTTCGTCGATCCCCACTACCGGGCTCACTCATTCTCCACCCAACCACCTGCCAATCTCGATCTCGGTGCCAACGCAGTGGCCAAGATGTTACTCTGGATCTTCCTGCAGAACTGTTTGAGAAAATCGTCAAGCAATACATACAGGATATTGGAGTTTTCCGTGCTTGGCGTGCAAGGGCTATCTTCAGTAAGCGAAAATCAGTACTCGTGGAGTTTTAAGCTTACAGTTCTAGAAACCTTCTCGGAAGTGCTGGTTCGCGAAATATGCAAGACTCCGTTCGATGGATCCACCAAGGATCTGGCGGGCCTCAATTATATCTACAAAAAGAATCTAGCAAGGTACATTCAAAACCACCTGAAGGGTGTTTTCGAACTTCATTTGGAGGAATAAACATTGTCTCTGCGTTCATCTCCAAGATAGTGGATGAACTAATGCCATACGGAAACGCCAATCTCAATGTTAAATCGGTCCACGATGCGAACATCCACGACATCACAACGATCCTGTGCCTGAAACCAGCAATATGGCACATTGTCGCAGACATGAAGCGTGATTGGGCAGAAGCCAAGATCAAGTCACGCTTGGAAGCCCTCGACATTGGAGAAGAAACTATGTTGGCTGCTGCCGCCGCTGTGGGTAGTACGAGAGCAGTCGACCGAATATTGTTAAGCCCCATGAATGATGTGGAACAATGGTCGGGGACATCCGTATTTTATGGTCCGCTTTAGGCAGCAGCTGCGACCGGAAGAACCACCGGCATGTCTCGACTGATTGAGGATACCAATATCTCAATGAGTATCCACAACCGCGTTGTTAGCGATAGTCTGGCGTTTTCTTTTCAAAACGAGCAAGTCAATGAAGTGAAGCTCATCCCCGAGCATATTCGGACGTCTCAAGGCATTTACTATCACCCGGTGGATCAAAAACAGATTTCCAGGGCAATATACACCGACAATGTCGAGATTCTCAAGGCTGTTCTGGAAGTACCAGGCTCTCAAGGAGATATTTTTTCCGAGTGTGGCTGCGCTGAGGCTTTCAGCTTTGCCGTCGAGTTCGGATACGCGGCAGTCGTTCATTACAAGCTTGAGCATCGCCTCGTTCGCATAAATTCGAAGCCTGGTGGCCAGCACCCTCTGGGAGTGGGCATTGATGCAACCGCACCGCCAAGTCATGCAAGTCCTAGTAAACTTTGGAGCAAATCCCGAGATAAAGTCCAGGGTGTGGTATGAACGTGTCGCGATACACTCATGGCTTTACAACTGCACATGTTGGAAAGGTTTCGAAGGCCTCGAACTCCTGTTGGATGTGGGATACAAACTGAAGAGCGAGGATTTGGAAGTCGCAGAGGCAATCGCAGACGAGACGCCTCGACGCCGGAAACTAGCGAGGCACAATCGGGTCCATCGCTCCGCACGCATCTGGATTTACAAGGAGGCGCGCCCGCGTCTTTCGCCTGAGGAGCTCGCTAAATATCTAAAGCTACGAGTTTGGTGGAAATTTTTGCGGAAGGAGTGGGTGATATGGGACAATATATGGTGAATCTAGCAAAAGATGCTTTTGAATGGAGAGTATAAGAGCTGGTGTGAAATCAAAGTATCCATGGACTAGAGTCAAAGAGGCGGCCAGAAGTCACGTGAGGACATCACTCTGCCCTGCTTTTATTATCGGGCAAGTACAAGAAGGACCAAGCTTTCCAGAGAGGTTAAAAGGTGGAGCGAGGGAGCCATCCGGTAACAAAGTTGATAAATGCTGTGACAAGTTTTGCAAGTCGACGTCAAGATCAAGTATGTTTATCCGATGTTAGATATTCGTCCACTCCGGGCAGGAATTTCATTCTTTGTCTTTGAATAGGTACGCTATCTTGAAGAACGTGCCTGGATGCGCCATCTCGCTTTTCATGTTCTCCGAGACCATTTACTCAGCCAAGCTAGCACATCCTGTCGGGTCTGCTCTTCTATACCTAAATAGGAGCTACCGTAGCTAGTCAGATAGCCAGATAGTTAGCTAGAGAATTGAGGAGGTCGTGAACAGGTCTTTTCGTCCGCGATGTCGAAATTCCCACGCTCACTGGCACAAATCTTCGTGTCATTCAGCTGCGCTCGCCAGTCTGCGCAAGCATCATTTTTTCACATCTCTTTACTATGTTTCCCTCCTTAGGCCTACAGTTCTATAATAATGAATTGTATAATCTCCGTTAGTTGGCTGGGGAGCTGTTAGAGGCCTGGTGTTCTCTGAGGATGCCTAGATACGTAAAGTATGGTAGATCTATCAATGACCTATCAATGATACGCATTGGCCACATATGTGTCCCGGCATCAACAAATTAGAGAATCTGGAGTCCTGCGTGGCTCTGTGAACGGCGCAGTATCTTTGTGATTGAGCTCCCTCTGTAATAGGCGGTGGTCGGCAGCAGCCTAATCTACTGACCGCTATAATCGTCTAGAAGAATTCACCACGATGAAGGTTTTTTGGTGAAGACAGTTATTTGGCGGTGCGACTCAAGATACAGAGGGCAGGTGGACCCCTGTTTTTGTTCCAACGAATCAGCGGCTGCGAATTTGCACAATCTAGGCCTTCTATTGGCTCAGACTAGACAGGGATCCATTCCCACGTGCCTTGCGCTCAGTACCCCAGGACCTTCCATCTTGGCTTCCAGCTACTACACCATCTCCACAACAACAAAACCACCACTTACCCTAGCAATCAACATGGAGTTGATGGACCTACCGCATATGTCCACCTTCCTCAAACATCGAGTCCAATGTTTGAACGGGCCGCACGCTCGTCTTCCCGAGTACATCAAAGCTCTTGTCGACGACGTTATACACATCGAAGGAGAAGATAGCGAGGAAAAGCGCACGATTTGCACGCGAGCGCTATGTCAACAGCTCTCCGACAACTTTGACGATACATATTTTCTTGTCGCAGTCTCGCTGACCGCAAGGCGTTTCCCGAATAAGCACACCGAGATCCAAATAGAGGAGAACGTCAGTAAACTGTCCGCTGCCGCCGCATTTGGGAGCGCCACGGCCTTCCAAAAATACTCTAAGACCACAGACGAGGTTTGGGCCCACTCGTCGATGCTAGGCATTCCCCTCCACGCCGCGGCCAAGGAAGGCCAGCTCCACATTGTTCAGATCATCACAAAGAGCCTGGATCGTGTCTATGAGCCCAGCAAAAAGGAGAAGATAATGTATCTGAAGGCCGACCGACCTTTCCCTGAGAGATGATAAACACGATATCGCGGCTTACCTAGTCGAACGAAGTACAAAAGTATTTGAGGCGATTGATTCTGAACTGTACTCCTCCTGGCTCAAAATAGCGATTGATTCTCGTAACGAAAATCTTGTGCGCGTCGTTCTCCGGGTGAAGCATAGATGCTATCCATTAAAGTTGGGTGGTTTCAAGGACGCATGTCACCATGGTCTGGAAAAGATAGCGGCGATGTTTTTTGTGGAGGGAAAGTTCGGCATCGTTGACCCTGGTCCTTTGAACTATGCGATAAATTGTGGCAAGTTGAACGTCGTGAAATAGCTTCTGGATCTTGGAATCGGTGCCAACGGACCGCCTCTTTGCACTCGGACTCGTGGTTCATCTCTCTAAAATGCAATCTCAAATCGGCATATTGAAATTATTCGACTAATCCCTGAACGGGGCGCAGAAATTGCGTTTGTTGGTATTACCGCAAATACCATTACCAAATGGAGAGAAAATCTGGGGGAGGAGTACAACGAAATCAAACAGATTATCGAGCACGCTGGAGAGGGTACTGAGATGGATCAAGTTGTCCACGGAAATACCACGCAAAAGACGAAGTCGAAACGACATCATTGACGTGGGAGCCAATGAGCCAGGCTTCCATACAACTTCTGAAGGCCGTGAAGGCACAGTATATTAGGACATCTTAGATTTGCAGCAAGTTGATGCCAGTTGTTCCATAGACTTGGACAGCTCTCGTACACGGGGCATTGCATTGATTAATCGTGGAATTAGAGTATAGGAGCTTTACCATTACCGTTTCGCTGATCAAAAGAAATGTCTATACAAGACTGATGCGAGATCGGTTGATCATATGCTATCGTCGTGAGAATGAAGAAGAGTGTGCTTTGAAAGGATCAAAATGCATTGGTACCCTCTTCTGGCCTCTACTCACACGCGGATGGTGGAGATATGTTGGCCTCACAATAAAATTGTCGCCCTTCGCTATCTACTTATCCTCCTCATCTTTCTTTGCTCATTTGGCTGTTTGATCCCGGTTGCTCCGCTCCACACCGCGGGCCCTGGAATATCGTAACCGCTAATCTTATGATGTATATCCACCAATATGCCCTTATCCTTTTCTCCGTACAGCTTCTCTCCCTGTACACCACCGTCGATCTTCTTCTTAGTTCCCTGTACCGAGACCTGCCCCTTCCCAACACTCAAATTCACACACTGCGGATACGCTTGGGCGCCATCGGCCTCGTTGGCGACGTGAAGTGCGATAATTTCATGGCGAAGTACGTATGCACCCTCGGCGAGGTCTGTAGGTACTTTGACGGTCCAAGTGAAGCCATTGGCGATGAGAATGTCGGATGCCCATGTTCCACCTAGCTCTTCCCAGCCTGAAGAGTTCAGCCAGCCTTGCTGATCAATCTTGACCCATCGCAGCTTATCTTTGTCTACACCAGCACAGGTTGTGTTGCAACTCGCCAAATAGGTCAAGACTGGTCCCTTGTGACTGTTTGGCCACTCATTCCACCTCAGCTTCAATGTATCACCGGCGGTTGTGTTGACATGTACATCACCAGCCTTGGCATTGAAGTGGCACGTTATATTGGAGGTGTTGAATTGGTCTGGAGGAACGAAGATGTTTCCGAGATTCGAAGCGGACCATGCAGCGAGCGGAGGTGGCTTGGAGGTCTTCAAAGCCATTTCGGGATCCCAGCCTTGGTATACAACCCCGGAAGAGGTCGTAATGTTCGTGACACGACCATGTGCAGACACCAGAGGTAAAAGAACCGTGGTGAGGATTGCGAGAGACAACATTGTGAAGAGCCCAACTTCTTCTGAGGTCGTGAAACGAAGAGATCGCTCAGGCGAGCGAATATTACCGAGGAAGCAAAGTCTGACGAAAGTATTGACAGTAACCAGGTAACAATGTTTCTCACGTCCCACAAGACCCTTTTACATGCGACCTTTCAAACCGGGTTCACGCGAACCCACAAAACACATGTACCACAAGACCCCTTTCATATTCATCCACTTAAAGATCCATACCCATAACTAATGCCGATGACCATACTCTCCGCTTTTAATGTTCTCCGCAAAACCCATCGCTGCGTCGTTTATATTAGCGATGCCTTCATGCGGATCCCTGCAATTACCCCAGATTTAGACGAGCGCGTTTCATCTCGAAACATGATCGTGATTGGTCCGTTAAATAGCCGGGGATAGTATGACTACTCTGGGGGTATACTAGAACTCGCCGAAATAGTGAGGCCGGACTTTGGTTTAATGGATGAGCGAGTTATTATGTGGGATTTGGAAGAGTGGTGCGTTGGGTGCATGTGGATGGGTGGACCTCGGTGTCTTAGGTACGAGGAACACAACTTAGACACGATTTGAGGACTCCGAACCTGCCGAAAAAATACAGAGACGCCACGTGCTTACCATTGAGTTCGATTGCGGATGCATGGTTCCTACTCATCTATCCAACACAATGTCACGCAGCCCGCAACATCTTAGACATTGCTCATAGTGATCGTACCAAAATTCAGGCCATGAAACGCAGATCTTTCCGGAGCAGCCGGCATCAACCCTGCGGAAGTTTCTTCCAGGGCTTCAAATCGGAGCCATTTGAATGTTTAAACAGCCCTGCGGTGAGAGCAATATCGCTTTCTCTCGGACAGTGAAGACAATCGGGACTCTGGGACTCTGTACAGACTAAACGATAAATAATTCTTCTATGTCTAAGGAGACAGCAGCAATCCAAGCGTTAGGTGTAAGACAAAGTTTTGAAAAACTACTGAATAGTCTGTAAAGAAGTTCGATGATATGTATTGTGAAATGGAAATACTGGCAGCGTACCCTCCGTTGATACGAGAATCAATTGAAAATCGGGAAAGTTACCGGGAAGGTCGAACCCAATGGCCCCCGGAGCATGATCTGTTCCGTTTACCACGCCGAGACCCTGTTATTCTGTGGAGGCGGATTTCCGTTCTGTGCGCTGAACCCGTACTGTCCGTAACCCCCTGAACCACCGTTCATATTACCATTCATATTCATGCTCATAGGTACCGCCTTTCGTCCAATTCCGCGCTTGACAAAACCATTCCACGGTCCTTGAGCCGCTGGCAACGAATTCATTGGCAGATCTGCCTCAACCGGGTGAGAGCTTGGGTCAGGAGCTTCTGCAGCACTCCACTCCACCTTGATGGAGTTGTCTTTACTGAGTTTCATCCCTTGATGCCAAAGTTCGAAAGAAATGTCCGCGGGGCCGAGATTTACCTTGACCACGTAATCAACGCGATGATACTTTGGGCCGGAGTTCCACCAGTGTCTATTCTTCAGCTTGAACATGGAAAGGGGGACGGCTGAGAAATCCGAGTCCACTTTACATATAGAGCGGCAAGCTGTTTCCATTAGTGTTGGTTCTGTTGCTTTTGGAATTGATCTTACAAGAGTTCATCGTGATTGGTAGCATGTTTGCGTCGACGTCGGAGGAGATGATATCAGTAGGAAACACTCGCGGAGGATTGGGGTTCGAGGATGTTGCAGGAGAGCATTTGCGCCGGAAATTGCGAACGATGGGAAAGTCGCTCGAGACAGGTTCGCCCTACGAACGTTAGTGGTCATAACCAACACCGGGACGACGATCTTACCTGTTTTATAAACCAATCTATATAATCCATGATATATACTTGGCCATCGAGAGGATCTTGCTGCGTTCGAGCGCCGTGATGTAGTGGATTGTTTGGATTATAGACCATCTTGCAAAGAGTTCCATAAGAGGAACGACAACAACGCCAACCAAGCACAGATTGCCCACTCTTGAGCTTTTGCACGCGATCAGCGACGTTTCCTTTGCATACTACGAGTTGCGGGTCTGGTGCCACCCGAATTTGTAGGTTTTGGGCATTAAAGTGACCTGCGTTTCTCGTAGCATAGCGCTCTCTTAGGCGAATCTGCAAGTAAGCTGAATTTCCTAGGCCGCCGGAGAGGACCATATGCGCCTACTTTTATTAGTGGTTATCTGAGTTCGCACTGGAGATTCTGCATACCACTTGCTCACTTGGTAGTTTCTGCTGAAGCCGTACGAACTGTTTGTCAATCATGTCGAAAAGCTTAATAATCTATGTGACACGAGTCATTATCGTATGTCACTGTGTAGAATCATGCCTACCTGTGTGTCAAAGAATTGGCGAAGATCGTCTCTCCTGATATTCATATCTCCGTTACGAATTCCATAGTGGTCGTTGACGTAGTGTCGATCCAATTTTGGGACACGCACAGCAAAGATCTCGGTATCCGAGAAGGACTCGTCGGATCCATAGTCGCATTTGGCATTTCTAATGTCAAGTGTTAGAGGTGCCACAAATGGGTTTAGGACGCATACTGATATTCTTTACTGATCCGCATTTCCCACGCCGTCTGGCTCAGGTCATCGAGGCCCATAGGTGATTGTGTATTGGCACTCTGCAGTCGCCCTAACACCCACTTCTCAAAAAGGCTGTCGAGTTGTGCGGATCCAATGGTTGCGCCTGGGAATGGCTTAGCGAAGCAAGAGAGTAGGACAGTGAAAATGGAAATGGAGACTAGTACCGAATACAGTGTCGATCTGCTCCAAGTTCAAAGAACCCCCAAAGTTGTTGGTGTTCTTCACGCGGAAAACGGACAGATCCTAGAGTGGCTGTGAGCGGCATTACGCGTGCTGCATAAAGAGGCCTCACCGTTGTGCCTCCTCCCACGTCGCATACAAATAGAATATCATTTTCCTAGCCACATTTCAGAAACATTCTGACCAGATCTTTGTGTGGCACACTATACCCGAAATATGGCAGGAGTATTCCGCGCAGTATGAACTGCCGCAGCCTCTGCTTCTGTCAAGCCTATCACGGCAGTATGGTTTGGTGCCTGACCGAAGCCCGCGCGTGATATGATGTTGCGGAAACGTTCGACTGTCGGATTTGGTTTCCAAGTTGTGGGGACCGAGAAGATAAATTCGATATTCGCGTCCTCCCATCGGCTTGCGAGCTCGCCTTTTAACCTAGCTTCGACGCAGCGATAGAGGAATTGGAAGTAGTCGCAATACCTAAAGCGTAGTAAGTTTGGGAAACGGAAAGCTGGGCATGCACAGAAACTCACCATTTCTCAACCTCGGAGATGTGAGGGACCTTTGATGGGTCTTTTGAGGTTTTGCGCATCTGCTCCAAAAGATCCTCATCGAGCATAATCTTGAACCACTCTCGGCTCTCACTTCCATCACTGCCTTGTTCCTGCGCTGTTTCGGCCGAAAATCCCCACGATGATGGCGTAGAAGATCCGTGGGGATATACCAGCAGAGTCGGAACCTGTACATAGTATCAGCAATCTAGCGCGAATGTTTCCGCCAGAATTCGAGGACCTTGTTCTCATTGGCTTGTGTTCTCCCAGGCCATCTCTGAATGTGCCTGACATTATCAAAGGCTCCCGTGGCTACGTTACAGAAAGCGACTCCGGTACCTGGAAGTTACCCTGTATGAGTATCGCGATGTTGAAAGAGTAGGTATGTCCTCACAGGTCATGCCAAAGTCAATAGAAACGACCAGGTCCGGTCTGCTCGTAGGCTCGCCCATTTTGTCGATTCTCTTGCCAGGCAAATCGAACGAGGATGAAGAGGATAAGTAAAGGGCAATAGGAAGCTCAGAAGGCTGACAGAGACCTGGAGGTCAACCGCAAGGCTAGTGGTGGGGCCGCAGCGAGCTCAGCCGCAGCTCAAACGTGACAGGAATGAGAGAGGGCAATATTGGCCAGGTAATAGCAAAGAGGGGTGTCCCAAGGACTAAAGAGTGAACGTGTAAAGTAAACTTGTGTCGGCGACCGTGCGAGGCTGAGCATCTAGCCCGACGAGGAATATTACGAGGAACAACAGGCACATCTGTCTGCCAAGATTTCAAAACCTGCCACTCGCTCTGGATCATCATACGTTACTGCAGAGACCAATGAACGGGCGATGTGCGATCATGCATTGCCCCATTCAAGCACGGGCCACAGAGCTCAAAGGGGAACCATTGAACGAGGAACCCCGAATTAGTCACATCCCCCAAACTGATGGCGGGAAATCCATAGAGAGCTTATATTAAGACGCGCAAAGTGTCGCGTAATTTCACCCTCAGCGAGCCGGAACCAATGTGAAGAAGCGCTCCTCTGAGAAAAACCTGCTTCGTCGTGGGATAAGGCTGAGAAACGAGGATTACTTTTCCTTTCCATGGGTCGTTTGGTGGATGGATTGTGCAGCCGGTGCTGATACGCCACATGGCCCGCTAAAATGGCCCCAATGTGAGCAGGGGCTGTGGGGGGGAAGTTGTGTGGTAGCGACTCGTGGCATTGCTCCACCGGATTCGCAGATCGGGCCACGGTCACTGTCTCACATAAGAGGAGCTCCCCGACATGCCTACTCTTCCGAGGACATCTTTCTACCTTACAGCGAAGCCCTCTTCATACTTTTTAACGTTCTAGTCGTAAAATGGCGGCGCAGGGTGAACCTGCAACCACCTCAACGCTTTTGAATGCAGGAAATCCTCCGAATCCCATCATCGCAACTTCCAGCGTAGCAACAGTGATTCCTGTTTCTGTACCCACACCGAATCCTTGCACGGTCTGGCCTTATACTTGCTCCCCTACGATACCGAACGGAGCAGTCTCTTCGAGTGCAGGAGCAGGCAACAACAATGTTTCCTCTACGGTAACGGGAGTCCCTTCTGGGGCGAATTCGCAAACAGGATTACCGTCGAAACCCCCTCCGAAATCCAACAAGACAGTGACGGGACCAGCAGCTGCGGGGATTGCAATTGCGTGTCTGATAATTGGGGCCGCAATCGCGGCAATAGTATTCTTTCTCCTCGCTCGCCGGAGCAAGAGGAAACAGGCTGCTTCTTTCCAACACCACCTCCCGTACAACGGAAACTCTCCAGGTCCGGAAAAGGGCGCGGTGGTTGCTGCGAGTCCTATGAGTGGTGCGGTATCCAGCAACGTCGATAACTTGTTACCACCACCAGCAGAGGACAATGCTATCAAAACCGAAGTCTCCAAAGTCCGCGACAACATCAAGAACCATGTGCGATCATACTACCACCTCGAGACGGTCCCGGCAACTCAGCTAAAAGAGTCGCACTTGGTGGGCTTAGCCACGGCAACTGGAATGAGTGCTTCTGCGCTCACGGGCATTTTCATAGACCCTTCAACGCGTGGAGATGCTATTCGCCTTTTTATCGCATGGGTCGCGATGTCGCGATGCTCAGGCGACCGACAACCAACACTTCTTCCGGATGAGCTCTCCAGTCTTGCAACCGCACTCCCAGGCAATAATGGAGCAAATGCTGGTATGTATTTTGTCGTCCTCAATTCCAACGAAGCTAAGAAATTGTAGCCCAAGCCGCGCTATTCAGCAAGTGGAAGACGATTACTGGAGCCTTGCTGAATCAACGATACGGGAAACAAGTGCAGAACGCACCTGTCCCATCGCGCAGCGTGGCGGAGGCCATTGCGGAACTCAATACATTCCTCGCTCCGTTCGTCGTCGGCAGCGTCGATGGGGGCCAACGCCACAGGAATCTCGAGATGATCATGAGCCGCTCGGCGCAGTTGGCTTTCCTTTTGTTTTCTCAGCCTGGTTCCTTCCACTTCGACTTCACTGGTCAGAATGGGGCCATGGTTGTCTTCCCCGCCCTTCTCCAAGTGGTCGGCGATCAGGCTGAGACCCTCAGCCCTCCAAAGATTCTCTGGCCAAAAGAATTTGCGGCTGAGGGAGGGCTGTGAGTGGGCTGACTGGGAGACGCCATCGAGTTAATGTCGCACCACGATACTGTATTGGGAAGTGTGTTGTAATTATTGGCAGCAAGGCTGTGGTGTGAAGGCTGTGATGTGGAGGGAAGACGTCGATTTTGCATATTGGGCTAAACCAGATTGGTACTAGTTTTGCTGCGGGCGTTTCCGTTCCGGCGACTTCGCTTGTCTCTGAACTTTCTCTCTCCACTGACATTCCACGGCCCATTGACATTCCACGGCCCGCTCTCTGATCAATGAATCGAGGAATATGATACGATGACCAATACAGTATTCAGCTAGTCGTCTGGGCGACCTCCGATCAAGATCTCGACCTATGGTTGAGCGATGCCACGACACACATCTCTATAATGCATGTCATCAGCCGCACGAGAGACCCAGGTCAAACCAGCGAGGGATACCTCCAGAATAGGCCAAGTTGTGCCCTTTACTTCTCATCTCGATCCATAATTATCCGGGCCGTCTGTTGCAATTATTGCTTGTTATGGTTCTATCTGGCGAGAAAGAAGGCGATGCATGTCGACTTGTGAAGTCTTGGCTTTCTGTGATGATGCAAGCCACTTGAACGTACAATTGGGGGCTGTTTCGCTGAGGTTGATCACGCAAGGACTGTGCCGTCCCGCCTTTGCTCCAAACGTCCGCATCAGTCTGCTTTGCATCCCAAGAACACCGGGTATAGCCATCCCCTCTTCTTCACTAGCTCACAGGAAGGAAATCTAAACCTACGATTGCGGCTCTTCCAACAGAAAGAAGGCCTCTTGCCTTACATGAGAAATTGGCCATGGTTATCTTGCATCTCACATGACATGCAACCCCGCTACCGCCAGTATCACCACAGCCGCAACCACCCATCACGGCCAACCCAGCCTCATCACCATCTACCATGCAAACCTAAAGCCTGTCAATGGAGCCAGCCAGTCTTTTTGCGGCTCTAAACACCGCTCTCAGGTTCACCGAGCTCCTTGTCCGGCTCATCGAAGTTGGATCCGAGAACGAGGTCTTTGTTCGGACGATTGAGATCGTGCGCGTTGATCTGAATGAGGTTTTACGACTCCTCAGTATCGAATCCGTTCGGAGGAAACTCACAGCCGTCCCGGGGAAGTTCCAGTGGATCAAGAGTGCCATCGAAAGCACGAGGCTAGCGCTTACTGATATTGCGCAGTGGGTCGAACGCGCTCGGGTCGACCAACAAGCTACCGGGTCCGTCAAGCTTGAAACAAGGCTGCGCTGGGTTTTCAACGGTTTGTGGTATGGATGGTGTTCATATAACTCACGCTGATATAATTACAGACCACGAGAAGTTGAGCAACCGACAGGTGGAGCTTCAGACATGTCATCGCCAGCTTTCTAACGTCCTGACCTTCTTAAATCCTTTGGAAGAGATCCCAGCCGGTGCCGACCCTCCGAAATACTACGATGCCGTCTTCTTTGACGAGCTTGTGGCAGCTCGCCCGAACAGAGAGGGCATGACGAAAGGCGGGAAACGAGGTTCGACGACTCGAGAACCGAAGGCAGAGGGTAAGGTTCTATCCCTAAAATTGTTCGTAAACAGTTAGTCTAACTTCAGGGAACAGAGTTATTACGATTAACTCGACCTCCCACAGAAACTGATACGCAAGCCAATATTGCGCTTATGAACCTTGGTGCGGCGCCTCCTCGCCGGGAAGACGAGCCCATCACGAACACAACGAGTGCGGGGTACACTACGCAGCAAACGGTCATAGAGCCACGAAGAGACCCGCGTCGTTCTTCAATACTGTCGCACACCATCCCTCCCGCGATCAGCCCTCCACCTACATATGCATCAATCGCAAGGACTAGTCGGGATGGGCTAAATTTGGCCGGGGATGCAGGTTCGGAAACGCCCAATGAGTGTAACAGTGTGAATCCATCCGAGCGGCAGTCATCTTCCAGCAATGACTTCCAACCATGGTCACCACCGCCAGAGAAGCGAAGACACGAAGCTTTCCGTGAAGAAGAACCCCAAAAATACGTTCCTGAACTGGCTGGTGACACACTCGCCTTGAGCGGAACTAATGCAATGGGGCCTGTGAATCCGTACGAGCTTTGGGCCGGGCCTATATCTCCATCTCAACCGAGTAAAGCTTCCACCTCCGGATCACTCAGTCGGGACATCGATGCAATTGCCGAAATGCTCGGGGATATGTCATTTCCAGTAGAGCTGCCTACCAATGATCCAGGGCCTCCTCCTGGGTATCCACGTCCTGGGGCTAGAAGAGTCGTATCCGAATTATCTGCGCAAGTTCCAAGCCGACGACCTGTTGCACCAAAGTCGTTTCATAATTCATTCCCATCGGCCCACGAGTTGCCAGTGACGGATACCTCGGATAGGGCCAGCTACAGCTACCATTCACCAAGTGAACTGCCCAACTCGCTTCGGCATTCATCAACCACATCTATAGATTCGCAGCGAAGTGGAGTTGAAATGTCCTCAGAGAGCTCTCGAGCTCAGCCGTCACGCTACCGGCAGCGTTCTTCAGCAAGCTCCCAGTATCCTTCAACAAGCGCCCAGTCCTTAACATCATCACCATCCCAAAGCTCGATTTTCACCTCTCCTTCACCTTTCCCACCATCTTCTCCGAGAGCTTCGACACTGTTTGGAATCGAAGAACGAGCTGTATCGCCATTAGCCGAGCCGGCCAACCCTGAACCAACGTTATCTCCTCCCAGAAGACCGGAAACAGCAGCAGGAGCGCGCATGCGGAGTCAAAGAGCTTTTATGGATATGCTTGGGAGCATTGACCAAACATGAAAATGATCACTGTTGCTCTGGTTGAATGGAACTTTATGCACTTCCCTTACTATTCATCCTACGAAGTCTTTCTGTCGGCGCTGCTCTTATCCTTCCATCTCATCTTAATATAGTCTTGTCAAAAGATGCCCGAAGGCGGCCTGCAAGGTTAATCAATTGCCAGAGCATAAAGCGAGACGCTCTACAACGAAGCCATGCAAGCGCTGCCGTGCAAGGAAGGTTATGAGAAAATCTTCGATTCATACCCCAGAATTGTGGTGCGCATTAGTTGGATCTGGTGGCGCTGGTGTTCGGGACGGAGCATAGCCAACACATGCCTTGCACTGCCACAACCCTAAACATAAAAAAGACGTCTGGGCCGTTGCCCTGAGGTATCACAGATCCTCCGATCCTCTGAGAGATTCCTACAGATCTTTCTCGGCTAATCTCTCGGGTCCCCGAGATGGCTGAAGTCGTTGGAACGGTTGCAAGCGCCATTACTCTTGCATCCGTGCTAAACAGCGTGCCCAACGTAGCGTAGTTTTGAAACTACGGAACAGCAATACTCTACCATAACTAGTTTTTTTTTTAAAAAGCCTGCTTTATGGATATATAATAAATAACTGTTGGTTGGCTCACTCCTCTAGATGGCTACGCATCTGGTAGTGGGTCCCTTCTCTGCGTGGCTACGCACGCGGTAGGTGGTGGGCAGCCGTACGCTAAGCGTACGGCCCGCAATGGGGGTGAGCAGGTAAAGATCTTCTTGTGGTTAACTACTGCCCTCTCTCTTCGTATGAAGAAAGAGGGTTGTTAAGTACATGTAGCCCCTAACGCACAGGCCAGATAGCTAACTGTTTCAGGCAACTTAATTCAGCCGTACCCACGTACGGACAACAACACTATAATTTATAATCATAATTAATAGAATTATCTTATATTGCTAGAGTGGAGTGTTGGTGTTCCGTAGTTTCAAAACTACGCTACGCAGCGCTTTCAACAGGAAGGATCCTTTTCAACTCAGTATAATTTGTCCCTGTTACGTCTCAAATTAGTATTACTTCCTGCCTGTTCACCAGACGCCAAGGTGACTTACGGTTACACCTACTTCCGGTTGAAGCTCTCATACTTCTCAGCTTTTCACCAAAAGTTACGTCGTAACGGTTGAAGCTGGTGTAACAACTAGCTCCTCACGTGATGACCGAGCGCGTATACGGTCAGCCAGGTTGTTCAGCTCACTAGAGACAGCTCGCCGGCGTAGCCAGTTCTTTTGTAGTTGAAGTGCCTCGATCGTTGCTCCAGCTAGCGAATTCCTATCCAAAGTAACAGTCCTGCCACCGCCACTAAAGGCCCTCTCGCAGTCGCAGCTGGTGCTGGGTATAGAGAGGAAATCAAGGGCGATTTTATACAGTGTCGGGTAGCTCCTCTGCCCTACCTCATGCCACCAAGTGAGAGGGTCTCCCCACAAAGGACTACCCTCCTTAGCCTCTTGTATGTCGTCAAAAATACTGTCGCAGTATAATTAAAGCTCCGTCGTCTTCTTGGCGCGCTTGTAGGTCTTTCTGCCGGTAAGAAAGGTAGGGTCAAGGCTTAGAGTCTGTTCGTATCGTATATCGTAGGGGCAGGAGGGGGCAGGCTGCTTTCGTCGGGATATCTCATCTCAGTTACACTACAGGGAAAAACCTCCCTCGGGCCTCGGCCTCTCACAAACCGTCACCCTACCCCAACACCAAGAAGCTCTATATGAACCGTAATACGGTTATACTTTTCAGCTTCACTACCGTAGCGTTACGACTCAGAGTTCTCCTACTTCCTGTCTGCTTACGTAACAGGAAGTAACTGAAAAGTACGAACCGTAATCCTTCCTGTTGAAAGCGCTGACGCTACGTTGGGCACGCTGGTGGTAAAAGCCTGTTTGCAAGCATTTGCCCCCTTTCAAAACTCCCAAGCCGCAGACCTTGACTTGAAGAAAGTTCTCATTCGGTTTAACATCGAGCGATGCCGACCATACACCTGGGTGGAAGCCATGAGGATCACAAGCAATCCCGAGTCACAGAGAAAAGGCGTGCTTGAAGACACATACTGCAAGCAGTTGGTTGCGGAGACACTCGAGCTGATACCCCAACTTTTTCAAGATTCGAACAAGATCCGAGCAAGGTATGGATGCAAAGAGACCAAAGAGTCATCGACTTGGCAGAAGCCTTGTGGTTTGGTAGACGTGGCTCCGGTCGGCGACTTAGCCGCCTCGTTTTCTGACTTTTATGTCCCGGAATTCTCGAACAAGTCCTCGAAACCACCACTCATCAAGGGTATCACAAAATTCCGATAGATCGTTCTCGATCGCCAGAAACTCGATGCCCTCATTCACGAGTTGAAATACTTAGTGGACGGCCTTCAGAATATCACCAAGTCCACCTTTCCAACATCTCGACGAAGCGGAATGCTCCGTTTTGGAATTCAGCAAATCAAGAACGCAGAAATGCTGGACATTGTGTCGGACACCTGTGAAGCCGACTATCCCGATATCTCGGACGCTGCTACTGTCAAGGTTGACGTCATGACTGTGGGAACGTTCGATTGACGCGGCATCGTAGATTAGCTTAACGAGGATAGAGAGACAGGAAACGATCCATGGGACCAAAACGATCTATGGGAGACTAGGAATCAATGGAAGGTGGCAAAGTATCTAGAGATAAAAGGCTACACTGACACAAGGCAGTTTTCATAGTAGAGTTGTGGGCAGCGTTACAGAAGACTCAGCAGACACGTGCCATCCGAGTTCCAATACCGAATCCGGATATCGTTGAAGATACAGATAGCGACGAGGGCTCTGTCACGGGAAAAAGGTGACACATCCATCCCAGTACTGCGGACGGTTTTTAAGGGTTAAATCGAAATGCTCTTCCATCAGTCAGCGAGGGGGGTCGAATGGTTTCCTCGGGACAAACGCAGGAATATAACAAATCAAGGTATCCAGTATTCTACGCAAACATATAGTCAAATTGTTGCGGCACAAGCGTACAATCCGGGTCCAACAACTGCAATCATAAGGATCCAATCACTATGCTCTGCTCAAAACAATCTGTAAATTTGCATCGATCCACAAAATCAAAATATCTTAATTATCTAGTGGAGCTCTAATTTCACGGCTAAACCACAACAACCTTCACCCCACCACCCGCTATGTGTAGCCCAACAGGACGCGATTCGTTCCTGCATAACATCAACTTCCCATGATGATCTAGCTGGCCTTCCAAAACTATTGAATTCTCTCGTACCCGGCTGTTGCAGTGGGAAGACGATGCACGACTTCGGAGCCTCGCGTGGCCACGTCTTCATCCTCGACATTCCACTTACTTTGGCTCACTGCCTGATCTATCGGGGGCCCTTTCTGATCCATCGAGGTTGCTGGCTATGATTCTAGCGGCGGAGCACACCCGCCTGGATCCTTCCCTTCGTCGGCGTTTTGCCTCTTAATTTTCGTGAGTCTTGGTTCGGTTGTCTCTGTACCTACATCGTCGCAGCGCTGGCGAATCTTACTTCCAGGCAAGCCATAACGATGAAAGGGTAAATCCACGACTAGCATGTCTAGATCAAATTGAAGACGATCAGCCATTGAAGTTGAGCTCATAGCTCGAGCTAATGCTCACGTACTATTTGGTTGAGCCACAGAAGTGGGAGGACCCCAATGGCTGCGCCTGGGGTCGTAGAAACTTGAAGGTGTGTATGCGACTAAACACCTACACATCAGCCCTCTCTCCTTACTAAAACTCACACACACCAGGCAGTAAATAACTACATACCTGCACCCACCTCCTTCCTCCACTGTTCCGTATCCACCTTCAATTTCGCTATCATCTCAGAAGTAAGATTCTGGTGAGCTTTGACCCAGTATCCTGATACTCCTACATAGTTCCCAGAATCACCTACACCGGGCCGCGCTGTTGCATCGGGACCAAGATAGCGTCCTAGGTCACGGAAAATGACCTCGCGCGCAATCCCGTCTCCTGGGATGAAGTAGGAATTCAGTGCACTCATGGCTGGCTTCTGACCAGAAAGTAAAGAGAGTGGGATATGAGGACATGTGATGTTGTGATGTGAAAGGGTATTGCGAAAGGGTATCGTGCAAAAGTAAGATATGAGCAATGGTTGAGGGCTCAAGAGTGAGGCTTCCTCGCCGCAATGTCTCGTAAAAGTAGGGCTGACATGCTTGGCTTTTCATAACCACTGCCCTAATCGAATCCCATGTCATGGAACAACAAATCGAAAAATTCGCCAAAGGACTGTACCAGGAATCCGTCTCGCTCAACTTGATCCAGCCTTTATGTCTCCGGTCGATGCAGCCGAGCTCAAGACTGCTAGAACCATGTGAGGAGCTGGTATAGGCAATGCACCGCTCATATCCGTTGAGCTTTCTGATCGAGCGAAATAAAGACTGGAATAAAGACTAAAATAGACATTGCCTGTATGATATCATTGCCGAAGAAGACTGTACTACCCAGACACGTTCGCCTTGATTCTTGATGGAAAAAGATACCTTCACTGACAAGCTGAGCTCGCTTACGCGAGTCCATCCTCTTCACCTTCATCCCGTCTCTCATCAACAAGCACAGCCTTCCTTCGGACCCTCCGCCCTGCCACCTGTTAAGTTGACACGAGCATCCTCCTGCCTGTTCAAATTCGTCTGCCCACCAACACCCCGCGGGCCCTTCAAGCTCGTCTCGGGAATCGCATTCGCAATCGCCGTAAACACCTCTGCGACATTCATCCCCGTCTTTGCACTCGTCTCAAAGAAAAGCAAGCTCTCCTCATCCGCATACGCCTTGGCCGTCTTCGTAGGTACTCTCCTCGCATCAGCGCTGTCCTCCTCTTCAGGGTTCTCTCCCTCGGCAGCCGGCGCCGCGTCCGCGTCCTCGGCGTTATCGCCACCGCTCGGAGATGCGAGATCGTACTTGTTGCCGACGAGCGCGATGACGATGCCGGGCGAGGCTTGGCGCTGGAGCTCGGCGACCCAGTGCTGGGCTTTTGTGAGGGAGGACGGTTTTGTGATGTCGTAGACGACGAGGGCGGCTTGCGCATTGCGGTAGTACATGGGAGCCAGCGAGGCAAAGCGTTCTTGGCCCGCGGTGTCCCAGATCTCAAATTTGATGGTGCGCGTCGGGAGATTGCATTTCTGGGTGAGGAAGGCAGCTGTTTGGAAAGATTAGCCGCGGGACGTTGCAGATACGTATTGGGAGGGCGGACGAAGCGCAGGCAATGGGAAGGGATTGAGAGGATGAAAGGGAGATCATACCTCCTATTGTGGGCTCCTTGTTCTCTTGGAAATCGTTGTTGACGAAGCGCATAACGAGTGAAGACTACCAGAGATGTTAGGCAATTCTATGCCCCATTGGCTGAGCGCATAAGACGGCCTACCTTTCCAACAGCAGCCTCGCCGAGAAGCACCAGCTTGACACTGCTACTTGGCTTCGGCTGTGAAGCTCCCGAGTCCGCCATCGTGAAGGTATGGGTTGGGTGTGAGGATCGATTTGTTTGGTGGTTCGAGCTTGTCCGACCGTGTTGAGAGGGTGCAGTCAGTGGGGAGTTGGAGCTACCAGCGAGCTTGTTGGGAGTGTGTCGGAGTGCGTCGTGTAGGGAAGGATGAGCTTTATAGTTGATGTAGGCAGAAGGAATGGCGTTGGATGGACTGGCATGACGACGAGCTTGCATTCACGTGACTGATTAGATAAGAGAGTTGAGCATGGGCCACATGTCAGCCACCTGCACCACCACAGCTTCCGACACAACTCCGAAAGATACCCAGGTGGTATAGCATTCACCGAATCTACAAAAGTAGATTGACATTGGTATCTTCATTCCATCTCTTCAAAATTGGCATCTATGCGATTATGCAAATCGTGCCCGATACGACGCTGGCTGTAAACCTAGAAGAACAACTACCGGAACAAGTACAGACATGCAAAGGCATCCTTTTACCTCACATCTCAATCCAGGAAAAGGAGATAGATTTGATTGTTGCCCGGATAAATAAGAAACAAGCGTCTAGCTTTAGTCTGACCATTCGAAAACTTCCCATTCACGTATGCTCGATAAAGGATACCCACAGCATAAACCTTGGTTTCCCTCAGTTAGTACATTCTCGCTCCGTAAAAAAAACACGTACTCAAATTTCATCTGCATTTCCGCCTCCCCCTTCCCTACTTCTATCTCCAGAATTCACTCCACATCTACCAGCAGTTCATCCCAACATGGCCTCCCTATTCCGCTTCACATCCACACTCTTCCGCCGATGCCTCATCAACGACCCCAGAGCACAGGGTATAGTCGGCGCCCTAGTCATCGACAATAGTCCTTCCGCGTCCTTCGCTTGTTATCACCACTGGCGAAGCCTGAAAGCTCTTGATAAGAGACTCACAGCTCTCGACAAGGAAATGACGGCTTCAAACACGCAGATCAAACATCAACTGGACCGCATCATGGACAGATTCGAGGAGACGGACGATCTTATAGAACGGATTCCGCCCGCAGTGGGAATCCTTCAGGATTTGGTAAACCGGAAGATGCACTGTGGGGAGCCAGAATTATCTCAGGATACATTGGAACATGATTAGTATGTATTACGGAGTCTATAGAAAGGGCAATGAACTGATATATGCTAGATTCCACAAATGCAACGAACGATGATTCTCTCCACTCAAGCCGTTCTGCATTTGTAAATATTGAAATCATAACTCTTACTGGATGTAATGCAAAGTCTTGGTTCTGCGTCTAGAGGCGAACGTGGAGGCTTGGGCCCACAAGGAGGAGCACAGGGCGGAACTTGAATTTAGAATACAGATTAGCTCCTTACTTGAATCCAGTTTCCCATGTTAGGTTCGCTTGATTCTGGAAGTGACTACCCGGTCGTCCGAGCTGGCATTAGCTTTAGTGTAACCATACGAAGGTTTCCCATTCACCTATGCTCGTCAACGGACACCCCCCCACGAACTATAGCTCCCCTCTACTTAGTCTCCTTGGGAACTCTCCAGGCTCCGCGGAATATAGAATTAATGCAAACCCTTCTCCACATTCCTCATTTCCATTTCCACCTTCCACTTCCTCACTTCCATCACCAAGATTTACTTCTCCATCAGCAGACTTCCCAAAATGTCCATCTAATTCCGCTTCGTTTTCGGCGGCATTGCCCCGGCGAGCATCGGCTGTCACTGGCAGACGCAGAGAACCAAATCCATGACGGAGTCATTCAAACATAAGATTGGCTCACATCTTGCAAACTTGGAAAAGTATTTGGCAGACATGGAACCCATTAGGACAGACGTGAGAAACAGCGCGGCAGATATGAACAAGATGATGGATGAAATTAGCGAGATGAGTTATTACGCAAACCGAAGCCAGCCTGCCGCGGAAATGTGTCGAAACATAGAACAGTTTCGCGCCATCACGCAGGGATCATCCGCTGGTATGCTAGAGTGTTGTTGGTATGTGTGATATCGTCACAGAAAGGGGTAAGTACTGATGGATGCTAGATCGATAATGGCACGACGATACTGCTCTCCAATCCAGCCCGTTCTAGATCTGTACATACTGAAATTACCACTCCTACCCGAACGCTCACAAACACGCAAATGCGATGCACCAGCTTACCATCGTCTCTGCTCCCCTCGACCGATTTCTCCGTCGCGCATCCTTCGTCCCCTTTACTTATCTCAAGACTTCGCTCTTATACAGGCGACACCAAGATCCTATATTCCACTCTATCCCACATGTGCTTCACCGCCAGACTTTCACTCATCTTCCCACACCAAACAAATTCCTCCAAACACTCCAACACCTCCTCCCACGTCCACATCCCCAACCCCCTCATCATCTCCACAATCCTCGGCCCACACCACTCCTCTGTAATTCCTACCAGCGCGCCAACCCACAAAACCCACAACCGCATCTTCCTCAACCTCATCACTTTCTCCCCATCTCCACCCTCGTCCTCATCCTCCCTCTCCAACCCCCTCTCCAGCCTCTGCTCCGCAAACCCAATCGCCGGTCTTAGCTGCTGTTGCAACCGTATAAACAACGGACTTTTCGTCCCCAGATCCCGAAACGCAAAATTCATACAGATACACAGACTCGATCTCGCAGCCTCATGCACCAAAACCTCCACCGTACTATCCGGCATATCACCCAACGGAATTGAGATACCCAGTAATCGGTACTCGAGTGCGGCGCAAAGGTTCATGAACGATACTATTGAGCAGGTGGGCGGGGAACGGCGGGCGTGTAGGGAGGCTTGGATGGCGGAGAGCTCGCGGATGGCGGAGGTGAGGACGAGGATTTCTTCGCAGAAAGATTTCGGGGTGTGGGATGTTGGAGGTGGAGAAAGGAGGCTTGGGGGAGTGTTGAACGGGAAGGGGTTGTAGGGGGAGATGGTGGGTGGGGAGAGGGAGGGGCGGGAGAAGGATATTGTGGCGTTGAGAATATCGCCACTGTGGGATGGAGTTGTCAGTATATCGTATCAAGATTTGGTAAGAAACGAGGACTGCACGCACACTGAGAGCAACAAAGCGAGAGCACCGTTCCAGCCGAGTTTATCCAACCCACCACGCATCTTCACCATCGTCTGTAGCGCTTGCAGATGTGCCCTATCGCCTGTGAATTCCCCCGTGACATCCTGACCGAACGCGATGTCAGCAAAGTACAATGCATATGCAGCACCACACTACTCAAAACATACCCCAGTAGCAGACATGTATCCCACAGCCGCAAGTGTGGAGTCACTACACACGTCTTCATCCTGTGGTCTCTGTAGCCTCCGATTCAACCCCTTCAGCGCCTCGCCCCGATGATACAGCGTCACGGGACTCCATAGGTTCCCACTCTTAGAATCGGCGTGCAGGGCTGCGTGGAACAGAATGGCGGAAAGCAAGACTGGGTCCTCCAGAGCATGGGATACGACAACTCGGACGAGGTCGTAGCCAACTGGTTGCAGTTTTTTTGCCGTCTTGTGAACAACTGACGGAACGGAACATTAGCTAGTCACCTGCTCGTGCGAGATCTACAAAGGGCAATGACAGACCGAAGAAAAGAGAGAGAGAGAGAACTGGAGGAAGACCAAGAGAAGCAGGCACTCACAATGCTGGAATAAATCGGGCCCTCTCCACCCCTCCCGAAGCGTCGTTACGCCAAACGGATCCAACGCCCCTCCCCCAAGCTCCAAACACCATCCCATCGCCAAGTCCCGCGCGGGCGTAGATCCAGATGCGGATCCATGCATATCAATACCGGACACTACATGTGCGCCCACACAAGCCAATAATTGGCATTCGTTACCACCTTCTACGCCCACTTCCCCCCAAGCACCACCCCCATACCCCTGGCGATCTCGTCTATGTCCGTTACCCCTAGTTCCCGTCCCACTTCCAATTCTACTCCCAGTTACGGATGCGGGTATCTCGATCTCCAACACCTCCCCCTCAGCCTCCTTCTTCCTCCTAAACTCCATCACCCTCGCTATTCTCTCCTTCCTCCGATGCGCCTTCATAGCCTCCTTCCGTACCGTTCTCCGCATTTCCGCGTCCCCGGTTTTGCCATCGGGGCGGGATGTCGGGATGAAGGATAACATCATCCTGTCTCGGCGAACGGGATTCAATAATATAATAGACCAAACCAGAGCCGTCGATAGATGAGCACTAGACTGACGGAGTGAGGGTTGGGTTTCAGGACCGCTTATTCATTCATTCAATTGCTCGGACCAATATGGTGGGCGGTGTCTCGCTCTCCCGGTGTTCGCTCTCCCGATTTGATTCGATACGAGAGAGAAGTTGCGTACACAGAATGGAGTGGGCTACCTAGAAGAGAGAGGGAGACGGTCGGATTGAGATCACGACCCGGAGTTAAGGCAGGTACAGAGGATCCTTGCTAGTGGTTGCCATTTCGAGGTACTGCTCTGCTTGGCGCGGTGTGATTGGCTTGGAGATTCGGGGGTTGGATTGGCTGCAAGTTCTTGGGATAGGCTGCGAAGGGGCAAGTATTTTGTGCTTTTGGGCAGAGGGCAGAATCCTATTTCTACACTCATCAATCTAGTTGTCGTCTAAATTGATTATAGTTATTCATGGTGTGCAGCGAGATTGGCCAGGACAAGTTAGAAGGTTGATATTAACTAAAAAGGACAAAAGGTGTATTCCTTAAAAAATACTAGTTCCCGGGAGAGTAGGCACACAGGAGCTATATCCCAAGATGAGTAGAGCTTCCTGACCTCGAGTTTGTTCAGAAAGTGCTTTGAAGCCACAAACCGTGAGCGCGTTGATGGTTGGTGGCTATACCGGAATTTCTAGGCTGGGTCGACTGTGAACTATCCCCAGTTCATGAAAGCTATCCATAAAGATATCTCACAAAACAAAGCGTGACATTGCACTGCACTGCACCAATCAACCATTAGGTCAGTCCTGTTCCTATCCTATTCCTAGTCTCCAAGCCTCCTCTTCACATTTCCCATCTCACTTCTTCGGCGACTGCAAATTCACTGTGCCAATCTTACACGTAACCACATTCCCACTAACACTAGCCTGTATATTTGAAAGCACGTAGTTCGACGCCGAATTGTAGTTTTCGGGCGCATTGGTGCACCACTTTGTGTCCGTGCCGGAACTCGTCTATTCACACTCAAACACATTAGTAGAAGTTCCATTAAGCATGGAACGGTCGGAAAGAAGGGCTTGGGGAGGGTTCAGGGGAGACAAAAGCGGATACGTACAATCACGACGTTGTTGAAGACTAAAGGTCCAAAGTCCCAGCTCACGCCCGTGAGTTCGATGGCGAAGAGGACTTGGTTGAAAGTTTTCGACGCTGTTCGTTCGCACCAGAACCTGTCAGTCAAAACTCCACCCACTGTGTCCAGTCTTCCGTAAGACTTCTCTATTTCATCCTCAACTTCAGGTACTTACTCAACGCAAAAGAATCGCTAGCCGTACTCCCTCCACTCGCCTTCTTCAGCGTACTCGTCCACGCACTCGCTCCCTTCGTATTCGTAAAAGCCACCGAATCCCCCGCATTAACATTAAATCCGCTTCCCCAAGGCAGACTTGGGTTGGCACAGCACCAGCCCGATCCAATCCACCACGTTCCAGACCGGCCGTCCAGCACATTCTGATATACGCCGCTGCCATCCGTGGTCTGGAGGCCCGGCCAGAGGTAGTACGTCCCTGCTTTCGGCAGCTTGGGGATCACCATTGTGCCAGAGAAGGAGAGGAATTGCTGCGTGGAGGGGAGGTTGTAGCGGAGGAAGTACCATGTTGCGGCGTTGGCGGTGGAGAGGAAGAGGGTAGCGGCGAGGAGGTTGGAGAGTATGGAGTGCATTGTGACGGGTTCCAAGATCGCGCGCTTGGGCCTGGGTCGGTAGGTAGGCAAGAACGTCGCGAGCAAACGTGGGGTTCGTGTAGATTTATCATGAAAGTTGCTCCTGGTCCATCTCCATGATTCCTGGGGTCCATGCAATTGCAATATAACGTATTCCGGAGCGCGTAGCTGTTGTGGAGCAAAATAACGTCCTGTATATTGAGCCGCTAGCTCGATGCAGAGCCGAATACCCACCACGTGAACCTATCATCACTCGCGGCAGATGAAAACCAGGTTCAGGTTGTCGTGCCGTTGGGGAAAACCCTCCGAGATCGACCACGATATGGCAAGCGAGGCATGGCGAGTTGCCTACTCGATGCGTTTGATCCGACTCTTGTTATCGTCCTGGGCGGTGTTTTTCAGAAGAAGCCATGCATCTTTCTGGGAACCGTTGGACTAAAGATTCGTTGAGTTCCACGAATTAACTAACAACAGACGAATTTGGGTAATTTCGATGTTGCCGGGGGCCAGAACACTATAAAGGACTGGTGTGCAGATGCCAATAACCCTGGTCTCGGCATCGGTTGATCCAGAAGTTCCGGGTTCGTGCCGGACATGAATTCCCAGCGCGTAAAAGAAGTTAGCGAGACATAAGAAGCAAGACACAAAAGTGAAATCTCATTGCTGGACCAGACTGAACACGATTCGGGTTTTATAAGTGCGAAGCGCACCAAAGCTCTTCTGTATCGGCAAAACCATAGATTCCCACCGGGTATATCATGACCGCTAAATTCGATTTCCTTCTCTCGACTCCATGAAAATGCATTACCACCCAACTCTTCTACTCGCGCCACTCATGTGAGCACGCGGTGCACTACAACAGCTTTAGTACAGGTTCACTTGAACAAGATTCCGTCCATACCCTGAAGAACATGGTCATGGGCTCATCGGCACTGCGGATCTGTAGCTGGTACCAATACGCCCAACCATTCCGGCATTTATCGACTGGGCACACGACCTGCATCTTGTCCACATTGTCCCACGCGCCTTTACCTCCAATGACATCGTCGACTTCCTTCTTCTTGATGTTCTTGCGCTCGTAGTATCGCTTGTCGATGACCATTTGGTAGGGGCAGGTGCGACATTCGAAGCGGTTGTGGCCCACGTGTTCCTCGATTGATGGATCCCCGGAGGGAACGGCACTGATGATGAGCATGTTGCTGCAGAGGGGGCAGACTGGACCATCAGTATGTTTGTAGGTCATTTGCGGGACAAGTACTTACAGAGCAACATTGTGGGCTAAATTAGAGTACTTTCCGAAACTCGAGGTAATTTCAAGCTGAAGACGCGAAGCTCGTCAGACGTGACCAAAAATTTAGCAGGACCAACAACGCCAAGGCGCTCTGTCCAGATCGGGAAAGTGGCGGGGTTGCTGTTGCTTCAGAATGCGTCGGCCTCAGCCACGCCGATAGCTCACCTCCGGAACACACTCCTTACGCGCCCGGGCCGTCTTCGTACACATCTCTGTTCCCTCAAGCTTACACAATATACAAAAACTTCCTCCGCAGCCCCCGAGACCCCAGGGATCTGAAGAAAGTCTTACTGTGACCCCCGCTACCCTAAAGCCCGCCCCAAATCCTGACCGCTTTCCGTGCTCAGTCTCGGAATCCTTTGAGAAGACACCCCTGTACGTCTTCGCCGGAGCAGAATCATGGCGGATGAGGAGGTACGCATGCGCAAAGAATACATTCCTATTCCACTCTCGAAACACGGCTTATTCGTATCTAGGGCGCCTCCCCACGCGAGCTAATCCTCGAAGCATGCCGCCGAAACAACACCTCCCTTCTCGAAGAGACCATAGCGGATCTTGAAGCCGCTGCCCCGAAAGCTGGCAAGAAACCTACCGAATACGTTGCCGAAACATTGAACAAGGCCTTTGATGGTGTCGGCAACGGCTGTCTTCACTTGGCGGCGACGTATGGCAGTTGTACGTATTGGAATTTCGGTTTCCTTCACAAAAGGAGTGGCTATGAATTGCCTCGAAAACTAGCAATGGAGAAGATCTCATTACCTGCATTCCTCGTAGTTCCTACAACTAACGGCTCACGACAGACGAAGTCCTCGATGTCCTGCTCGACCAGGAGGGCCTGGAAATCGATGAGCTCGACCGAATGGAACTCGACACGCCCCTCCACAAAGCCGTGCGCTACGTCAACTCACTCGACAAGTCAGAATGGGCCTCCGCCGGTCACCCTATTGTCGAGATCCTCTTAGACGCTGGTTGCGACCCCAGGATACGGAATAAGGCGAAGCTGAAGCCTGTGGAATTGGCGGATCCGCGGAATACGGAGCTGAGAAGTATGCTGCAAAAAGGAGAATATGCAATGACGGCTGGCGGAGATGTGGTTGAGGATGACGACGATGGACCGACAGGGAGCGCCAGTGATAGCGACTGAGCGAGCTTGGTCTATGTGAAAGGCGGGGAGACAAAGCGGCCGGTGTATATTTTGGAGCAGCATAGCATACGGACGGGGGATATGGGTATCTTGTTGTATTTGGTCCGCTGGGTGTCCACAAATGGAGCACGCACGAATGGAGCTCTCCTGATCCAATCTTCCTGTGCAAGCTGTCAAGCACCTGGAATTTCCACAGTCCAAGGGAAGTGTCTACCGTCACACGGCCTGTGCATTCCTCCATCCGAGGCCCAATCCCTCTCCAAAGTCCCTTGCGGCCGGCATGCGGCGTGTTTAGACTGCTCCTTCACTCCGTATCGCGCTCTCAGTCCTGCTCCTAGTGCCAAGTTAGCGACATGCCCTTTGCAGATTATACCATCACCGAACCTTCGGCGGCGGCCCCACAGGCTGTATCATCCGCTCTAGCAACTGTATCCGCATCTTCTCCCGTGGCTGTCCCGTTCCAATACTCATATACTGCAGCATCGGTGGGTGTCCAATGTACGAGGCTAGCGAGTCGCGTGCGATGTTGGATGTCCATTCGAACTTGGTCGTGTCGGCGTGGCCGGTTCCAATGTATTTGGCTTGGAGATTTTCGAGCTGCTGTTGCGCGCGGAGTTTGTCAGCCATGGCGGCGGGGTGAAGTTGGTGGCGTAGTACAGCCTACGGGAGGGATGTTCTGGGGATTAGGATGGACGGGAAGCGGGAGGGTTTGGAGGTTGTGGTTGGGGAATGTTGGGTGTTGATTGAAGGTCGATCGAGGAGCTTCGGAAACTTGCGTCTCGAAGCTCGGGCTTAGTAATCAGCCCTACCGCCTTACCATCAAATCATCCCGCCAGATCTAAGCTCCTTCCCCACATCAAAGCACTTTTCCAATCGTCACTCGTTCAATCAGCTCCCAATATACCATAAAAGCACAAAACTTCATAGAACAACATGACCGACACTCTAATGTCCAACGCGCCTCCTACTCCCGGCGAAGACCCCGAACCCACATCTCCGACCATCGACTACTCCCCCGCAACAGTCCCTTACAACGAAGCCTTCGAGAACCGACTCATGCAAACGATCCTCTATCCCCCCGAGAACCCCCCAAATCTCAAATCCTCGGACGAGAACCCACACATCGCACCGACCACCCTCCCCGTCCCGCTAGACTCCCCGCTCCGCATACATCCATCGCCAATCCCGGGCATACTCCTCACGCATCCGCACGGGTACCACACAGGCGGCCCCGGGCCGGCGCCATCTGCCATTGACGAATTCGCGAAGAAGTTCATCGAGGAGCACGGGATTGAGGATGCGGGGCAGTTGGAGCGGGTCGTAGAGGAGAAGATTCGGGAGAAGATGGAGGTTGTGCGGGAGCGGATGAGGGAGCGGGAGGAGGCGGTCAAGAAGAATGAGAGCGTCGCTCGGCAGTTGGAGGATCTGGAGGTGCAGAGGAGTGCCGAGGTCAAGGTTGTCGAGATGTTGCAGCGAGAGAAGGAGAAGAGGAAGGGGGCAGATTGAGAGGCTGGGAGAGGAGGGACTGATCGCTTTAGAAACACGATAGGAGATGATGACGGTCGGAGCCGCTGGAACGATTCTCGAAAACCGTTGTGAGCCCGTACGGAATGACGCGTGCCTTGCGCCTTGTCGCGCCTCGGGCCCGAGACGAAGCGACAGAATTGGTGTGGACCCGAGCACCATGGGAGAACGCTTTGCTTGCAGACCACGGACTGAAGTATAGAACGACTGTCCCAGCATCAACAGTGTGTTTCGCACACCTCCGTACGCGTGTTTTCCGGTCAACGCCACAGCTCATGTCGCGCAAGCACGGCATTTACCAGCAATGTTCCGAAACCGAAAGCACTGCCACCATACAGATGGAGAAAATTAACATGCTTCTTCATCAATGGCCAATTTTGCCCGAGGGAGAGCTGAACGGTTCGAATTGCTGAAAATCACCCTGAGACATCTGGCAAGAGTAGCTGCGAACTTTGGTCAATCGGTGTCAAATCCTCGAAGTGCATTCTTCATTCAAACTCCCCCGAATTTTCAATCCGTGTGGCACGGAGTGATCTTTAGGAGTCGCGACACATTGATAATCCCACATCACGTGCCCGAAGCGCCAGGGTACCGAAGTCGCAGACGCCACCAATACTCAGCTGAAGAGGGGAGCACTGCAGGCTATCGATTCCAGGAGACTGTGGCGCGCGAACTTGCCTCGAGAAAGCTGAAGAGCCGCAATATAGGCAAGGCTGAAACTGGTCGGAAAAAGCCTACCTACATATAGTTAAACACAGCCCCACGCGAAAAGGATTTCGAGTAACCTTTGCAGCCTACTCCTTCTTTTACATTCCACAGCTTTCCTTCTTTCATATTTCTGTTACTTGTTGAATTGCTGTTCTTACGCTGACTTTGGCGTTCCTGTTCCTCGCATTTCCTTGCCCATGCATTTGAATCCCTCAGTCTGACCATTCAACCTTGTAATCAGAAACGAAATCGCATAGCTTCAAATCATGGCGCAGGATTCTGACAGCCAGACCTACTTTCCTTGGTCCTGGACAATCGAATCTCTGGACCAAACAACTCACAAATGTCCGTCCGTCTCGTCCCTCCTCGGAACCTTCGCCGCCGTGAACGGAGTCGTCAGCCTTCTCGCAGTCATATTCGGTCACCGGCTTGTCGTGAAGAAGATTACCTGCGGCCTCTTCGGCAGGAGAGGAAGTCGGGCATGGGTGTGGATGTGGATACTCCCCGTCGGACTGCAGCTCGCAGCCAACGTATGCATTGCGCTGCTAATCAAGAAATCGGGAGGATACACAGCCGATTTCTCCGTCTCTGAACTCATGCTGTTTCTCGTGGCTCGGCCGCGACTGAGTTGGATTGTCCTCGGCGCTTTTGCCTTCAAGAGCACGAAGAACAGACCAGAAAAGGAAAAACCAGCTACCTCACTCGGGACGCCGAATCCAAACCAATATCTCACACCACAGCCGTACCAACAGCCCTGGCAGAACCAGTCCATGACGTCTCATGCGTCCTACAACTCCCACATGTCATACAACTCGCACGCATCCTACCACTCCCAAGACCCACTCAATCCATACTCGAACATGCACAACATGTCTAGTATCTCGCACCCGACCTACCAGCGCGTTGCAAACGTGGACGATGACACCGACACCACCTCCCGCGGCCACGGCTACTTCCACGGCACCCGTGACTTCCCGTGGTGGTCCGCGTTCATGTCCCAATTCATCGGCGAATTCATCCTGCAAATCATCACCCTCTACATCATGGGCCGCACCGCACGCTTCGCCTCGCTCCACAACTACTACACCATTTCCTCAGAAGCGTACTGGAAATTGCCGTCGGCGGCTCGCATGATGTATAGCGGCGCGCTGTACTATCTCGTTGCCGGGAGTCTGTTTTTGATTGCCGCGGGACTGTTTATTTTGTATACGGTGGTTAGTCAGAGGACGAAGATTTTTGGGAAGGCTAGCTCGGCAGCCGTGTTTTTGGCGTTGAGTGTGTTGTTGGTGAGTACGTGGATGGGGAGTTGGATCTTTTGGGCGGGGTTTGTGAAGTTGGCGGGGAACTTGTAAGTCGTCCTGTCCCTTCGCTTTCTTCCTGTCGCTTATGTAAGAGGAGTTTTTGTGCTAATATAAGCATCAGATATTGTCCGCCGAAACTTATTCATCAGGGCGTGATTTGGACGTTTTTCTCGACGATTGGGATCTTGGTTGGGACTGGAGTGTAGAGTCGTGCTTATATCTAGCATTAGCATTGGTGTTGTTGGTATTGAGACATACACAAGTTGGGTTGGGGGGGACCCCGGAGTCCAAGACGATCTGTTCGTGTCCAAGAGCAACCAACCATTCTCAATATACGGAGTACTGCACACGTAAACCGAGTGCGGTATTCGTCACGATCGGTATGGAATGCCAAACATGGGTCGGCATCGCGAGGAGTCGGGGACGAACAACTCACGTATAATCGCCAATGCACAGGCAGATTCCCTGCGGACACACACGAAGATCGACGAAACTCGCCCGGGAAACGCGTGCGCATCCATCACTGGAAGACGTTGACGTCGACGGCTTTGATTGTATCCTACATTATGATAACGACAAAACAAACGCATTCTTCCTTGAAACGCGTATGTTCATGCCATAGACGTAAGGTACCACCGACGGTCGAGGCTGAATCCGTGCCATGCTCGAAGTTGAGAAATGGTGATCCCCGACTACTCGCGAAAGGAAAGATCGGCGCGAGGGACCTGCCGCGTGCTTCCTTCCCTAGAGGATCTTCGGAGGTGCCAGGTGACTCCTGGCGGACAGGCTGCAAGTACCTTGCGGGACGGAGGGACAGGACGATAAAGAGAGGTCGTGCCTGCCTGCGACTAGAGTACCGTGATTGAGACTCTCGACAGGCACAGATCGACCTTCTTTCTCCCATAATTACCTCCTCAAAAAATTCCGGTCGCTCCAAATCGGCATTTCTGACATCTACAAGCCCCGTGACGTGACCAGAGGGGTACCTCGGACCCTTGATCGGCCACACCTCTTATCGATAACAAGCACCAAACACGCCCGACAGGCGCAGCTAGCTACCAGCGCCGCAACGACCGAGAGAGCTCAAGGCTTCTTCCAACCTCGTCCTGAAAATTCTCGACTGTAGGGATTGAGGAATCCAACATCAGTAGCCATGATCGGACAGCTCGCATGGAGCGGCTTCAGCTTCGCGTACGGCATGTTGAACCTCGCGCTCATGGCCTCGGTTGCGGGACTGAGGGATGGCGCGTTTGGGAAACGGGGACGCATGAGTGAGGAGGAGAGGAGCGAGTTGAGGAAAGGTAATTATGTGCTTGTCTGTCTTTGGGTTGAGTTGATTCGTGGCTAATGGGTCGGGTGGCTTTGTAGCGCAGAAAATGTATTGGGATCTCAGCACAGAACCGCTTCCGGGATTCCGACATGAGTTCTTGAGGGCGAGGAATGGGGTCCAGTTGCATTATGTGACGAATGCTGGGAAGGGGAAGGGGAAGCAGGTGGTGCTGTTTGTCCATGGTGAGTTTGGCTTCTACAGAGGAGGGAAACTGGAGCTTGGTGCAAGATGGACTGCTGACGGAGTGCACAATACAGGCTTTCCCGATTCATACGCTCTGTGGCGCACGCTGCTTCAATCGCCCACTCTGCAGGACAATATACTCATCGCGGTGGATCTGCCAGGATATGGAGGCTCGGACAGTCTGCAAAAGTACGATGCGGATTCGATGTTGGAGACCATGGCTGGGTTCTTCCTAGCCATGAGGGAAATGTATCTTGAAGAAGGTGGGGAGCTTCTTGCAGTCACTCACGACTGGGGAGGCATCGTCGGGGCAAGGTTGGCCGCTGAGGCACCGCAGTTGGCAGAACGATGGGTTATTGCAGGCGCTGTACTGGTACGCTCAATCTTGTATGCATTCCACGCAAACAACCAGCAACTAATATCACCCAGCCCAAACAAGTGCACTCCAACATTCTCACCACGCTCGCCTCAGCCCGTCAAATGCTACACACCTGGCTGCGCTGGCCCTTCAATCCGCGTCTCGCAAAAACCGCCTACGCAACCCTCAAACCCGTGCTCCTGCAAGTGGGCCGCTCCTTTTACGTCTTCATTCTCAATCTCCCCTGGCCAATCGCCACGTTCTTCACCCGCATGGGTAACTTCTGGTTTATGAAAGTTCTCCACTGGGTCCAAGCCGGCGTCTTCGACAAAGCCGGGAAACCGACACGCAGGATGGAGCCGCAGGAGGCAGCGGACTGGATGGCGATGAGTTCCGGCCCCGGAATTGAACAATTTGACAAAGGAAAATCCCCAGAACATTCCTACTCCGAGTCCGTCCGCGCCCGCATCCCTGACTACGGACTCTCTCAAAAAATCCGCATCTACCGCGAAAACCTCGTCCTATCACCTTGGGAAAAATCTCTCGAGACCATCGTCGAGCTCTCCGCGATTGCGGATGCGGAATCTCAATCTCGGCGCTTGTCGTCCGGAGCGGGATTGTTTGAAGAGGGCCCGCCTGGTGCATTGAAGGTCCCCGCAACGATTGTGTATGGCAAGCTGGACCCGGCGTTTAGTCCTTCGCTGGTTTTGTCGGGCTTGAGCGATTATCTGGTCAAGGGGAGTCGGGTGCTGATGCTAGAGAAGGGCGGCCATTGGTTGCCGTTTGAGAAGACGGGAGCGAGGGTTTTGGAGGCGGCGGTGTTGGAGGGGTTGGGAGTCAAGGGGAGCGAGGATGCGGCGAAGATTGAGGGGGTCACGGCTGTGGTGCAGAAGTAGGTCGAAGGAGGGTAGTGGATACTGGGTGTTGTGTGGGTACAACACTTGGCAAGAATGATTCGCACGCGGATATCGAGATGGGCTTGGCGGCCTTTTTCTTGCTCCCAGATTTGGGAGTTTGTGGGCTGGGTTCTCATACCTTCACTTTTGTACGATATGATACCTATCCGCGCTAGATGCGACGGTTTGCAGTCTCCGATAAGCAGGTACGATTGTAATTATTAGCTTTACGCGTCGGCTCTGCACTACATGGGCTCATGAAGTCGCATGAAGGTGGAGTCTATGGCAGTGCATTTCACATGCACGCACAGCCACTGGCGTGTGCGATCTATTGTGTATCTTCGTTTCTGAACACTTCTCACAAACCCTATCATATACCTTTCCTAATTTCGTAATTTCTGTAAATACTCTTCGCATTATAGTTATCTGATGAATTATTGTGAAGGTGTGCCACACAATTCCGCAAATTAGGTAATCAGAATGCCACACTGGCCCGTGTGATTCATCGCAGTGTTGATGTTGTTGCCCCCTTCGTTTCTAAATACCACTCCCAATTTACCTCATAACCTCATGTATTGACATACTGCAACATCCGGTCTTTCTCGTAGTCATAGTCTCTGCGCCCTCTGCGCTGTGTCGATTCTACAACGTCTTCACGCTGTGCCCCTTTCCTCGCCCCGAGCATCTGCGGTCTGTTCACACCACTTAGCACGCAGTCGCGGCATGACCTCCAGGGTCCCAATTGTTCCAGGAGATCCACCCTATGACATCGAAAGACAGCACAACGGAACTGAACATCTCGCCATCAACAATACCTTCATTCGCCGGGTCTTGACACGCCTAGCACTTCACACGACAGCCAGATTCTACTCACGCGATGGCCTTGTTGTCCCCATATCTCGACACTTGATTGTCAAAACAGGACGCAGGGTCCACCTGACGGAAGCTGCGACTATGAAATTTGTGGCCGAGAACACCAGTATCCCCGTTCCGAGAGTGTATTGCTCTTTTCTGCGCAAGAAGAGAGCGTACATTGTCATGCAACGCATCCAAGGCAACGATCTGCCCCAAGCTTAGAAGTCGCTCGCCGAAGAAGGAGGAGAAGAAGGCCTTGAGCGCATCTTCGCACAGTTGAGGAAGATGTTTCAGGAATTGCGCGGCCTGACGCCGCCGTCGGGGACGGGTGTGGAAAGCTGTGTCAGAGGCTCCTTGTACGATTCTCGCATTCCTCGGGGCTGTCCGAGGTTCGGACCTTTCAAGACGATCCAGGAATTTCACTTTTGGCTCAGACATGATTACAAGCAAGAGGATTTGAAAGAGCGCGAAGATGATCAGGATTCGCAGGACCTCCGGGACATGATGAGTATACAGCATGGCCCGTGGCCAGCCCCGGTTTTCACCCATGGTGACTTCAATCCGTTTAATGTCAAGGTGCGCGACGGCAAGGTTGTTGGCATTATTGATTGGGAGTTCGCGGGCTGGTATCCGAATTATTGGGAATATGGTTCGGCTTGGTTTGGAAACATTACTTGCACGGAATGGCAGGGCTTGATTGATAAGATTCTAGATCGACCCAGTCCGAGATATTTAAGATGGAAGAGGTCCGCCACAAATGGTGGGGGGAATGGTAGACGCAGAAATCGCATCTACAAACTACACGTCGACAGCGACCGTCCTTCCAAGGTTCAGCGTCAAGTTCGCTACCACAGCTCGCTCCTACGGTACAGTCTCCACATTCTCAAGCAAATCCCAGGTCGGCTTTGGCCTGACCAGAAGCTTTGCCGTCACATAGCGACCCTTGGCCGTCTTGTCCGCGGCATAACTCCTCCCAAACGCCTCGATTTTCTGCCAATCCAGCTCCGCGGTGCCGACGCACTTCCCATCCTTTGCGATCTCGGCCAGGGCGCTCGCGATTCAGGACCGACACCTCCAGTTCGGATCGTTCTGCACGACCGGCAGCCGTCTGAGCAACGTCACAAGTCTCTGCTCGTCGACGATCTTGGCAATCAGGACCCGCACCAGCAGCGTATTGGTCGTTCGCGCGTTCTCGAGTGGGATTTCTTCGTACGTCCACCCGCCTGGTGAGTTTTTGACGTGGTAACGTGCGCCCGGTACGCTGGCGTCTCCTTTTTCAGCTTTCGGCCCGATTAGGAACCCCTAGTGGTATCTGGATGCCGTGAGTTGGGGTTTGGATTTTGGAATGAGCTTATAACTCACTTGCGTTCCTCATTGTTTACAACACCGCTCGGATACAACGCGACGTACAAACGATTCTTGTTGCTAGGCATATTTACGGAAGCGGGAATCAGGAAATGAAGAGAAAAAGAGGAGGGTTTGAGTTTCAATGTCGTGGCAATGTATTAGGGCAATTTTGGCTCTAGGGATCAACGATTTTTGTTTACGCTTCTTGTATATTGGGTTCTTCCTCCATTCTTATACCTGCTCTCCACCAGCAAAGTGAACTAGCTCGAGCATGTAACAGGCCTGGAAATAGATTCAAAATCGCTACCTACGCGCAAGGATCAAACATTCCTCTCCGCAGATTTTGGATTGGAAACTTGTAATTTCATTTCCTTGGCCATGCGGCGTGAAAAGTTACCTAGGTATACTTCTACGCCTCATCTTGAGGCGTTTCGCTTAGCGCTTTAGGGTGGTACAGGTGGATTCCCACGCCATGCTCCCTACGAAGATATGTTATGGGCTAACTGCGCCGCAAGAGCGCAAGCACGAGCAGCGAATTGGCGGGTGATCGGCGGTGGCAACTTGCTCGTGCGTGGGTTTCTGAGTATCGTACTTTACACACGTGTGTGTTTGTCGGGTTCTAACCTCACCTCCTCCCCTTTCTCAGCGACACCGGTACGGCTAATACATATGACACAACCATAACCTTCGTTTGCCGCTTATATATTTTGAAGAGCTGAAATGGTAATATGTAATCTTCGATCCATTGAACTCCAGACGATGCAAGGAGAACCAAGCGCTAGATAGATATCGAGAATATGTGAACAAGATAGGAAATCTATGTATTACAACATCCCCATCCCATCCCGAATAGTCGAAACGCCGGCCAGGTATTCTATTCAAAGCCGATCCACCCCATTCCCAAGACAGGAGATAAATAAATCTATACCCATCCCAAATCAGAGTGCGTGCAAAGTCCCCGAGCACCCAAACCCCTCCCAATAGCGCGTCCACGTCCGTCCATCTCCCAACGCCCTATTTCCACGGCCCCTGATAATCCACCCGATTCCCCAGATTCCCCGTCTTCCAATCCGCCAAGTCGAATCCCTCCTGCAGCCCTAAGTCCTGCTCATAGATCCCGACTCCCAGATCCATACTCAGATCCCCACCGCTGACGGTCGTCAGGGGCATGTACTGTTGGTTTTGGCATCGACTCGAAGTCGGGATTGGGGTTTCTAGATCCCAGAGGTTGGTCATGTTCATGTTCATGTTCATGTTGTTGAAGTCGCACTCGGACCATAGTGGCTCGGTGTTGATGTTTGTCGTCAGGAGCGGCGCTGCGACCATGAACGAATTCTGTGCGGCGGTGGTATAGTTATGGGAGTTTGTGATGAAGCCTTGGGCCATGCCGTTAGATGTTGAGGCCCCAGCTCCAGTTCCGGCCATATCGACGTCCATGTCGTAGGACGGCCGGGGCGTGTACGACGGCTGCGAGCCCCTGGACAGTGATAGCGACTTGCGGCCAAAACTCAGGGTTCGGGATAAGCGTTTCGCGAAACTAGATTCCGGGCTCTGGCTTTTTTCCTTCTGGCGTCTCTTTCCGCGGTCCTCTTGCGGGTTCGGTTGCGTCTGAGCAGCAGCGGGGGTAGCATCCTGGGTCTCGGAATCGGACTGACTCTGCGGCCACTCTCGCCATCGCGCCATCGTCCATCCATCCTTGAAATGGTTTGCAATGTGCGTCTCGCGCTTGTCCCAGGTGCTCAAGTGGTCGCCGCAGAATCCGCAGATCCAGCCTTTTTCCTCGTCGCCGTCTCCTTCTCCAGATTTCGAGGTAGTGTTCTTCCACCGCGCCTGTGCGCTGTCCGCGAGCTTGGAGTTGTGGAAGTTCTTGACGTGTTGTCGGAGGTGGTCGGGTCGGAAGTAAGTGCGGTCTTTGGGCGCGCGTTTGGCGCATTCGGAGATGCGGTGATGGAGCTGGAAGTGCGATTCTGGTGGCGAGCGTAGCATGCAGAATGCGCAGTAAGACGTCGAGTTTCGGTTTTCGTTGGCCCCAGGGGTGGAAGCGGAGCTTGGGTTGGTGTTTGTCCGCGTTGGAAATGAGAGTCGAGGCCCGTATAACATGCAGGTCCATTGTGACCGTGGCCTGTGCTGGGTTTCTTCGTGGCGCCGCCAGGATTTGGGGACGAGGGGTCGCAGGCAGAATGTGCATTGCCACGTCTCCTGATCTGGCTGGAGAGGCGCGCGGTTGGAGCTTTCGGGTTGTAAGGGCGTCGGATGTGATGTTTGCTGTTGTTCTCGGATGGGTGAGATGGGCGAGATGGGGGAAAGACTCCCAAACTCGTTCAACGGCGATTGTGGCGCATTCGAGCGGCGGTAGTCCTTCTTCTTCCCCCGTCTTGACGGTGCTGCCCCTACTGCTGCTCTTCCAGGGCCCCCAGAAAACGCACTGGAGCCCGACACCGATGCCGCTCGCCGGTATGGTGTTGTCACCAGTGAGGAGGGTGCGTTGCTTGAAAGATACGTGAATCCAGACTCGGCCAGCCCGGACCCAAGGCCCAGTCCACTCATGTTGCCAATCCCCACACCCCCGGCAGCCCTTTTGATATCCTCTTCTCGGACTCCCTCGCCATCGTCTTCGCTCCCACTGCCGCTGCTCGCCCATCTCTCCAACGGATTCAATTGGCGAGCCCTGGCATTCGTGAACCAGGTGGTGACCTGTTTCTCCGTGATGCCACAATCCAGCGCCAATTGCCTCTTGTCTTCGGCAGTCGGGTACGGATTATCCTGATGCGCGTCGAGCCAGCCTTGCAACCGAGTCAATGCGCTCAGAGGCAATTTCGACGACCGTCCAGCACGTGAGCGACGAACTTTTCCAGACGGAGCACTGGGTGACCTTGGTGATATGGGTGATAGCAGAGAGGGATTGGGCGACGAGGGAGAGATCGGTTTCGGTTTGTCGGCGCAGGATCCGCATGTGCCTTTTTGGGTCGGGTCGATGAGACGGGCGAATTCGCAGGCAGAGCAGCGTGTCGACACTCTGGTCTCTTCGCGTCGTATATCCAGGCTGGTAAGACCGACTGTCTCCTTGCTCTTGTACCCATTGACGATCAATTGACCCGGCTCCACGACCTGAACCGCGATATCTGGGACGCGTCGACATTCTTCACATCTTAGATTCTCCCCTGGATTTGTGATATCCCAAAAAGCGCATTGTAGACAACCTCCAACGTCAAGGCCATTGTGTATGTCGGGGAGGAGGAAGGCGTTGGATGAGGAGGAGGGAGTTGGGTCGAGATTGGTGTAGACGTGGAGCTTGGGTTCAACGGAATGGACCGTCGGGAGGGGATGAGGTGATTGAATCTCGGGTTCCTGACTCGCGTCAGCACTCCATGGTGCAACAAGCACTTGCGATGAACTCACAGCATCAATGCAGAAATCCTCCAGCCTCAGATCCCCGTCCAGGTCGGTTTGGTTGTCCAGGCCCGCATGGCTTGCATACCCAGAGTCGAAACTCCAAATGCTCGGCGCATGGCCTTTCTCCATCCCCTTCTCAACCATCGTCTCTACGGCGCGTGGGCGAGTCGCAAGTCAAACGACGAAGCTGAATTGCCGTCGAATCGACAACGTTAACGAGAACGCTGAACAAGAACAAGAAAGCTCCAGGCACATATCAAGCAAAGCTGAAAGACTGAGGCCAAACAATGAATCCCGCTCCCCACAGCGGGCACTCCGTAGACATAAACCCCTCCAGGCCCGCCATGTCCTCGCGCAGTCTTCAACATGTCCAAGCTGACATACAGGGTGGTGAGTGGCTGACCCCTCTTCACCAGCTGAGCAGGGATCCAAGAAGCTTGGTCCTATGCTTGTTTCGAGGTTAGCCTGAGGCTCATGCCTCGTATTCGAGGCTCTATGGGGCCAAAACGCGTCCACCGTCACGGGATTTGATGCGGGCCTGGCGAGCAGCCAATGAACTCGCGCCCCAGCCGCTCCACAGCCACACCCGAGCCACAAGTTCCGTCCGGTGCACCGCGCTGTCATCATCGCAATGTGTTCGGTGTGTTCGGAGTGCTGATGTCGATTGGCTTGGACGGGTCAGAAACTGTTCTGCGGGAGTCGCTCTGTCTCTCGGTGGCTTCCGCGCTGTGGAGCCAGAGCCGCACTCCACGGAATGGGAACACTGCCCCGACGACCTCAACACCCAGCCTCGTTTCATCGCTCTCACCGTACGATGCGTGACGTCAAATGATAAGGCTGTGGGCTGTCGATGTGCCATTCATGGTCTTTCGGCGCCCAGAATATCGTGGGTTTCCCGTCCGAGTATTGGTCGGACGATGCTGTTATCGATGTGGTGCTGACGCAGGATTCCTTGCGCATAGAGCCGAGAGCCGCTGGCTGTGAACATGTCTCGGTCATGCCCTATCTATCACTCTCTGATATCAGAGTCGCTGGATATGGGGAATGGGCTTCGTTGATGCGAGTCCGATCATGGCGTAGCCTCGGATGGTCGTTTTGGCCCGCGGATTGTTCGATTGGTTGCTCACGATCGCACATGTTCGAGGTGAGACAGAGAAAGGCAACCTTTTTACTCTCAATGCAATTCTAGTAGAACTCTACAGGGAATATTATTTTTATATTTACCCAGCCTTTTTGACTTGCTGACGTGTAAGACTGGACATTTAGAATACCACACCGATTGCTACTAGTTGAGCGCACTACCCGCAACACAGTACATGCCTACTAAATTTTTGAATCATAACAAACCGACCAAACACTAGATTACAACAGTTACAATTACAATTCCTAATGCGCCTTTCCCGGAACCCGCCAGCCCACCCGTTTGTTTATTATTCCGTCGTTGCTCATATACACATTACTCCATGCCTTCCGTTCTTACAACTCCAAAAAGCGGTACCGCGCTGTCACTCACGCCCTGAATCCTATCAAAAACATTACCATTCATTTCGCCATCCCCCTGTATCCTCGGAGTACCCAGCGCGGGTGTATTGCTCGGCCAAGCCCACAGTGCGTCGAAGTCGATATGCTCATCCTGCCCACTGCCTTCTTCGCTATACATGCTAGGAGCGCGACCTGCATCTAGAGCGGAGAGATCAAGGACATTTGACAAAGACGGGGGTTTCGAAAGCGGGTTCAGTGTGAATTGCTCCGTTGAGGTAGTTGTCGGCGCAGGGGTATTGTGGATAGGCGAGAGGTGGAGAACGGGGAGGGATGGCATTGGCGGCTGAGACTCGGATCGGTAATGGTGGGTACCATCGTTCGGCAATGGTGTTGTTTGCATCCCGGGATAAATGTGAATAGGGACTTGGTGAAGTCTCGGTGTTGAATTGACCGGTTCCGCCATGCCCGTGGCATTCTGCTGTTGGTTCGGCATCGGGACACCGTACAGCTGTGATGATATACTCGGAAGATTGATGATCTCGGGTTGGTTTTGTTTCCGTCGTGCTCGCTGTGCAGCGACAACGTCGCGGAAGGAGGTCATAATGTAGACGAGACGGCTCGCTTGTTGGTCGCTTTCTGCACAGTAGCTCATGATGTTGATGGCATTGAGTATGCAGGTATCTGACGCATCGACGCGATAAAGAGCCGCAAATTCGTTCGCTAGTATGACGAGGGCGGCGGCAAAGAGAAAGTAGATGACGGCCGGATTGCGTCGCGAAAGATACCCGGCATCGAATGCATTTTGCACCAGGAGAATGGTGTGGGTGGATGCAATCACGCACGCTTCGCTGAACTTTTCCATTCGTGACGCGGGCCTTCGTCCCCCATTCCCAGTAGTCGCTTGGTTGATTTGTCGCTGAGTTTCGAGATTCAAGATGTAGAGGAAGAACGGCCTTGTGAGCAAGATAATGGAATGACAGTAAAAGAGGTTAACATGCAGAATGGCGACGCCCTGGCTAGGGGTGGCATTTGCAGCCTGACGCCAGTGGAGGCTTGGAGGTAAAGCCCGAGGCCAAGTTTTACAGATGTCAGCGATCTCCTGGGCGAGACGAGTGCTAATCTTCCGCTGCTGGTAGACCTTTCGGAGGATTACGCCAATGACGGAACAGCTTCTGATGGCAGCTTCGAGAGCACAAACGCCAGTCTCGCTGAGTGTCGCCCTTGTCGACATGTTGGGATTGAAAGAGGATTCGGGTGGCGGATCTGCGGGTCGGAGAGTGTCGCCAGAGCAATCATCCTCTGATATAGCTGTGGGCCTGCCTAACGAGCAGGAAAGCAGGCGATCGACGACAAATATAGACCGCCAAAGATTCTTGCGCGCCGTTTGATCTTCCGGACTAAAGATAATCATGGTCTCTTCCCTGTGGAGACCAAGAGCATGGGCCGAACGAGCGGCCATGCCCAGTAGAGCAAATGCGGTATTGCGTTTCGACTTGGCGAGCATGTAAACGGACATGAGCAGCAGGGCTTGGATTGACCAGAAATCCTCCTCCTCAAACCCCATCAAAGGATCATTGAGACTCTTGGCGTTCAGGTAGAATACTTCGGCTCTGTCCAAATGCTCACTCCTCAGTTTGTCAATGATGAGCGCTTCCTCGCTTCCAGAGAGGGGGGTTGCCATTACGAGGCCAATGGCGAAAACCAAGTTCAATAGGCAGAGCCAGGACGGCTCCGTGGAAAGCGGATCCGAATAACATCTTTCCAGTTCTTGGAGGAACTTCTCATGGTCGAAAACTTGGAGGAAGCCGTGAGTGTTGATAAAAAAGGCATCCACAAGTACGCGGGCGGTGTGGTGATCCGGGAGTAGGTGTGTATGCCGTGCACCAGACGGAAGGGAGAATTGGCCTTCTACAATTTTGTGACGCCGTGGATCATTGGTAAATGGCGAGGTACCGGCGACGTTCTCAACCATCATCCGGAGGAGCTGCAAAAAGGAAAGCGTCGCGGAGTCGCCAACATATACTGCAAAACGTTAGCACTTTCTTCATGAAGCAGTTGTCGAAGACATGAACAGTGACGGAAAATATAACCAGAAACGGAGCGATTCTCCACAGTACCCTTCTCTTGTCTTTTTGTAGCCATTGTACAGTCTTCGCCGTGCGAGGAGAATGTGACTCCATTTATTTTGGGAGACAAGTTCCATGTTATCACCCAAGAATCCCATGCGGGAGAAGTGGGTGCGAATCATAGCTTCTGGGCGTACGGTGATGCAAGGAAATGCGCCTAATACGGCAAAATAAACGTAAACGAGGCTTTGAAAATACCCAAGTAGACCCGCATAAGCGATGTATGACGTGCAGCTGCATGCATACAGCCCACATTTCGCGTGTTTCGCGAATCGAAAAGATATAACGGATGAGGCGTGCGAAATTGAAGTTTTTACGGAAATGGAACACGCACGTAATCTTCCTGTGGGATCTTGCAGCATCCGGCTCTGTGTGTACACGACAGCCTCTTCGTCCTGCCCACTCTGGACCGTCGATCCACGTGACATGAGCGATGGCTGTTCTTCCAAGGACTGGCCCGTTGCAAATTGTTGCAGCGATCTGGCTGCCGCTTCTACAGTTGGCCTCTCGTCCGGGGCCTGGAGCGCGTTCTCTTCATGCTTGACGTTCACGAGGTTCGATCTTGACTCTAGCGCAGAGAAATTGGAGTGAGGCTGCGTAAAGGAAGACGCCTGAATGAGGCGAGGGAGCGGTGAATGAGCTGGCACGCCGTTGGAGGGGGTGTTGGATGCCGAAAGGTCATTTGCCCCTGGAGTGTCGACGTCGCCCTCGTCCAGCGCTCGTTTTTTAGTTGGTCGGCCATCAGACGGCGACGGTGCATCTCGGTCAGAGTAGATGCACGTGAACTTTCGCTACGAGAGAGTAAGCCATTAATGCGACGGGCATCGGATGTGCATGCCGCCTACCTTTTCACACGTGTTACACGGACAAAGACCATTGCACTTCAAGTCCGTCAGCCTGGAGTTCCTTCATGCACAGTAACACTCATCGAGGCCTGCTTGTGTGAAAGCGCTGTCCAAATAGGGAGCTTGGGGGTCGGATTGCCAATCAAAGACGGGCCCAACATGGTGTTGAGATGTGAAGGCTAGTGTTGTGGATTGAGAGACTTCGGCAGGTGAGAATAACCGGAGCCAGGATCCAGACAAAGGCAAGCGATAGCATATCCCGAAATGTCCATTTGGATCGATGCGTGGATTTGATTTTAATGAGATGGATATGAGAGACAGTCCACTCGCCTTTTGCTTGCGCCGCTTGCAGCTCTCGCAGGCCTGTGCCGTGCGCTGTCGTTGCTCTGGCGGTACCTTCGGCCGTGTCATCCTGCCGTGAGACGGCTTGGAGCACCCGTAGTGCTCTCGTGAAGGCGATGGAAGTTCTTCTTCCGAATCGTCGGATGCCCCCGATGCAGGGGTGCTTCAGGAACTCTACTCGGAGCACACAAGCGTCGGATGAGGGTAGAGGCGATCGTGATGGCGGGCAGACGAAGTTGTCATCAACACCTGCGGTGGGGTCGCGAGCGCAGCGCGCGATTGTCTCGATCGACGAATGACTGCGCAACTGCAACAATTGATAATGAAGATGTACCTGAGGTGGTTGGCTGTCTCGTGTGCTGACGCGCGAGGTGTGCTCGTAAACAGCGCACGTGCCTTTGAAGCCGAGGTGGTGCATCCATCGGCTGGCGCACCCCTCAGTTCCACCCCGGCCTAGCCACCATTGACGTCTCAGATCATTTCCATTCCATTCACTTGTCTGCGTCCCGCTCCCGCTCCGCCTGGGACCAGCCTTGCGCCTGAATGCACCCGTCGCGATTAGTAGTACACTGCACCAGATTACTTTAGGCTCGTCTGCAAGCCGTGGCGTCGAGCGTGGGGCCGGTGACCCTGAGTATGGCCGTCTGCAACGGCTTCTGGTCCCAAATATGGCCCCCGGACCCTCAATTTCTTTGTAGTTTTTCCGTACCTCTTGATTCGTAGTCTCTTCGTCCTCCAATCTTCTCCTTCACTTCATTACATTTACATTGCATTCCACGAACAGAATGACACCTTTCCTGGGAGCTGAGAATGAGTATACCAATGGAGACACACTCGGTGGCAACACGCTGCTCCAAGGCACCAAGGCAGCGTTGGAACACCTACTCGCTAGAGCCAAAGGCCAACTCCCAGAAGATTGCTTGCCGCACATTGCCAAAGCCCACTTCGAGACAGCCAACACTGGCAGTCCCTATTTTCCCAGCCCGCTCAAGCAAACAGAGGCCATCTCCTCCCTCAAAGCCGTGGAGGCAGGAATCGCAGCAGCAATAGCAGAGTTGTCAGACAAGAGAGAAGAAAGAGATATTACGGTCGACCTCGAAAGAGCATCCGCATTTTTATTCTCAACCTACCTTGCCACTGTCGGAGGGTTGGCTAAGGGAAATCCCAAAGTAAAGGCCTTTCTCAAAGGTAAGTTTAGCCGAACATTACCATAAAAGCCTCGACTTGCTAACCTCTTTCAGATACGGATCTTCTACAAGCACAATCTATACTGTACCGCAGACTATCGGCCAATCTCTATGAGACGAAGAATTCTGGCGAATATTTCCATCTGCACGGCTCTCTCGAAGCTACAAAGGCTCTGAACATGATTGGCCTCGAGGGCCACCGACCAGATCTGACCGACTACCGCCAATGCATCAAAGTGATTGAGGACCACGTCAAGCAGTTCACAGCCGACGAGCTCGAGGAGATGAACGCCAAGATCCAGCAAGCTGGCGTGACATGTCTGAAATGGGACGAGTTTCGGGATACCGAACACGGCAAGGAGCTTATTCGACAGCCACCGTGGAAGCTGGAAACACTGGAGACCGAATCACCGCCTGCTCCCTTCCCAGCAGCGCCCTCTCGTGCACCCAAACCCCAGATCCTGTCCGGCATTCGCGTTCTTGAATTATGCCGCATTATTGCAGGCCCAGCCATTGGACGTGGGCTTGCCGAGTACGGGGCTGAAGTCATCAAGGTCACCTCGCCTGACCTATCAGACGTTCCCTTCTTCCAAGTAGACGGGAATTTGGGGAAACACACGACTAGCCTCAGACTACGCGACCCAGAGCACCGGAAAATCTTTGAGAAATTAGTGGGATCAGCAGATGTCATCTTAGACGGATATCGACCTGGCTCCCTTATCCGTCTCGGATACGGCCCCCGGCAGATCCTTGAACTGACTAAGTATCGTCAACGTGGCATCGTGTATGTTGCCGAGAACTGCTTTGGACATGTTGGGCCTTGGTCCTCACGCCCTGGCTGGCAGCAAATCGCCGATTGTGTAACTGGTGTTGCATGGGCTCAAGGGCTGTCTATGGGTTTGGGCGAACCGGTCGTACCACCGTTCCCAATGAGCGACTATGGAACTGGCTGTATGGGAACGATTGCAGCATTGACTGGTCTGTATAAAAGGGCTACGCAAGGGGGCAGCTACTTTGGGTCCACGTCACTGTGCCAGTACGACATTTTCCTGCTGGAGCTCGGATTGTATGACAGGACGATGATGGCCCAATTGAAAGAACAACACGATGCCGAGTTCTTTCAGTTGACACATCACGATTCGGTCGACGAGGTTGGAATGCGAGCATTGAAAACGATGAGACGAGTGCACCCCGAGCTTTTCGAGGAGCGTCACATGCAGGAATGCTTTAGCCGAGGCTTCAATGCAAATGTGCGGACGGTCAAGCCTGTCGTGAGCATACAAGGTACCTGGAACGGCTTCTTACGGAGCTCGAGGCCTAACGGATTCGATGAAGCGACTTGGGAAGGGTGGGAGGTGGATGAAGGAATGCTCAAAGTTTGACGGATTTGCAAGTTTGAGCGATGACTTCCTAATTTTCATTCATTTGACGAATCTCTTTGCTTCTGATCATTTGCCTGTCTCACGTGGAATTTCTTAGTATATCCACACCGAAGGATATCATTCCCTTAACTCGGGGTGTTTTCGCCCGTCTATGGAAACCCACAGCCCCCACTTCTAGCGGACCGCTTATTCACGCGTCCGCAGACGAATGGAGGCTGGAGTGCATCTTCCGATTATCCACCAATCCACCCTCTTTCCGATTACTTGTAATGCTGCGCTATCGTTAACCTTTTATTCCGACACGATGGTACTAGATGGCGCAACCCAAGATCCCTGATCCTCGCAATGAATACGGCTCTAGTCGTCACGTTTTCTGAGCACAGACGTCCAGAGTTTGGCCAATTATGGTGGGTATTGAGGCGCACGAGCTATCGTAGGTTGGTAAGTGTATTCTGACCACCCCGCACCTCTAAAACAAGGCAGAGGATAGCATCCTATTTCCCCTCTGCTGACTTATAGTATAAGTTTAGGAGAAGAATGGTTGCTTTAATTTCTTATCTTGTTGGCTATTAGTGCTCTACAAGAAGTAGGGCATATTCTTATGGCAAATCTTAGGACTGGGGTTCGTTGGGATACAAGAACCGTGATAAGTGGTAGTTGAACAGGAACCAGCATCTTTTCCTCGAGTACAGCTTCGTCTTTCCTATCCTCCAGCAGATGATCCCGCATCCAAATGCACCCACGAGCAGCGGGATCAATTGGCCCACAGACTCCACTTCATTCGTTCCTGCAATGCTATTCGCCTTGATAAGATACTCAATAGCAGCGATCGAAACGACAACGAGTCCCACTAAGATGAACAACAATGATGACTCTACTCGAGGGGCCTGAGTCTCAATGGTCTTGCGGGTCCCTTTTGTGTTCATCCACCGTCGATACATTGCCACGAAGACGAAACCGAGACAGCCGATACAGACCGCAAGACTCACCACAGATACTGCTTTGCTGAAGGTTCGGAAAGGGCCATCAATCGCAGCCCCACCGAAGAACGCTGTCGACTTGCACCCTGGCTGCAACATGCCCTCCATTCCCACGAACTAGTACTAGCAAGAGTATGCCGAAAGTGCAGCGTAGAAGGCGACGCGAAAAGCTCCTGAGAAGTGACCAAAGTAGCTGAAGCCGTCGCCTGTGAGGCTGGAAAGTGCTCCGACGAGCAACCAAAACATGATAACCGGCTCGATGGCGTGAATTTCCGAGGTTGGGATGAGACAGAGACCCAAAAATATGGCTGATTGGACAAGCAGGTTGACCACGCGAAGAACTTTTTCTTCTTTTTGGTCAAAGATGGTGACGAGTAGGGTTGCAATCCATTGCAGGTACAGGCCCGATGCGGACTCTCCGGCTCCATAGAGGTCTTTGTTGCCTTCAAATGGGCAGGGCTGAAGATCTTGCGCCATGCCGCTGGTATGTTCAAATCGGCACGCGATTGAAAGGTATGGTATAATGTACGTAACGTCCTAGAGAAGCGATAGAGAAGCAAGTTGGGACCATATACAGCGTGTGGAATTGGTAGTGGAACGGATCGGGATGTCGAGACCTTTAAACCGGCCACCCTGTATTTGTGTGAATGCCCCTACCGTTCGACTACCATGTTGTAATAAGAGGTCGCAACCACAAGGTGTGTCTATCTAAGTTCTCTTTCGCAGTTCTCGATATTCAGCTGAAGCCCATTCCAGCCTGCAGGTTTGAGGTTTCGCTCAAAATTGCCGAAACCGGAGACGCCACCGTAGTTATTGGTCTCCCGTAGCCGAGCCGTGTGCCACACACTTAATGCTTTCGATGCAACCTGTGGACGTATGGAACATCAGGGCTGAACAAAAGGATTTTTCGGGTTTGCAGCAAACTGGGGATGCAGAACCGCGAGCCCAATGATCGATTTCCCAATCCTAGTTCAAGGGGTTCGATTTACGTTTGGCGCCTAATTGGTACCCCTCGCAAATCCAGAATCCAGGCAAGGTTAGGGGCTCAAGTCCTCAGCCTTGTCCTTCAGCTCCTCAGCCTCCTCGAGTATCATTATATGGACGTACCTATGGTGCTAACGCTCTTCCTTCAATACCTTGCTCATCACCAATTCTGCAATTCCATCACCGTACAGTTTCGCTTTCACTCCCTTTTTACTGGACACAGGAGCCCAGCAAGTCGAACCCCAACATGCGGACCATGGAATGCCCCATTCAGGGCGACAACGATCTTTACGGCTTTGGTATTCGGCTCGGCCTCTATGTCCAATACATCTCGATAATCATAACCCGAACCAAGAAAATGAGGTCGGCGACTTCGCTCCGCAACTCGGCCTTAGTATTCGTGCTCGCCAGCTTCAGCCTCGTCGTTCGAATGTTCCGTCGCGGGGAGCTCTATGCCCCAGAAGTCCAGACCATGATCTGGCTCCTCATGCCGCAACTCAGCAGTGCTTCGCCAACCATGGCAAGGATCCACCCCTTGACCAACCAGATCTGGGTGCTTGTAGTACTCACTATACAAATATTCCTCGTGTGGTTCTGGGCGAAGGGCATCGATTATTTGCCCAAGACTGGATGTAAAGGCGACTATGTCTTCTCCTTGGCCAAGGTCAGCGCGTACCACTGGTTTGGTAGTTTCCCCATTGCTGCCTTTTCGGCCACGTTGGCTCAGGCTGGTTTCTTTGCCTATTTCGGTACGCAGTATTCGGTCTTACATAACCTACATCACCATTATAAGATTAAATGCTTACTATAACCCAGCATTCTTCAGCCAAGTGTCAATAGAGCAGAAGAGGGAAAAGCAAGAAGGTAGCCCAAATTACAGTGTTATGGGCACACTTCTAGCCCTCTGGTCAATAACTACGACAGGAACTGAAATGACACTGAAATGGAAGAATATTTCAGGTGTATATTCACTTCGATCACCAGGCCAACTTGTTCCATTTTTTCTTGGTGTGGGGCAACTTCTTGATACAATTTATCGAGCAGTGCTGAAAGAAGGGGAGGACGAAGACGAGGATGATTGTATGTTGATACGCCTGGCTTGTTGATTGATTGACAACTAACCGAGTCTAGCTGGAAGATGCCTTCATGGAGTTGGGTACAAATCCAAAGACGTCGAGCTTGCGAACCGAAGATCGCAAGAGGGATTAGCGCCCAGAATACCCACACTGCGGATACAGGGAAATGACATGGCCTTTTGATACAGTTAACACGTCGAACTATAACCCCGACCCTGACATTCGCATTCAAAATCCTGCTGCTAAGATATGTTCCTCGGACAGAAACTCCCACGCTAATACCGACAAATCACGTCGCAAACCATTGATTTGGGCACTTAACCAAACCGACGATAGAGCTTGAAGCACTTCGAACGACTAATCCGCCTCGGGAGCACCGGGGGCGAAGTGAGTCAACGATGCGAGGATGAAGCGAGCCAGAAGGATTAACAGTACTGTTGGGTGGTTAGGCAAGGCTGTTTCTTTAGAGGAGATGATGACGTATCTAGCAACGCGTACATCGATAGATACCCGCTCGCCCCGAGTTCGTCTAGCACGGAAGAATGTGAGACGCAAATGGCACCCTCATTGGCTTCCATATCATCTAGATGATTAAGGTCCCAAATTCTCACTTTCAACACGCATATTAGAATGAATTCGACATCCTAACAACCGCCGAACCTTCCCCTCAAGTACAATTTCTGCAACCGTTGGCATTGCTCAGCCTCAGTGTTTTAGTGTGAGCTTTGAGTACCTCCTGCGCCGGATGAGCGCGGATTATCCTATCTGTATACTACGGATCTCATTCAACTCAATGAGTGGAAAACTGATTCCACTCATTAAAGGGGGGTTTTGACATGGGAATTTCCACTCAATAAGTAGAAATAATAGAACAAATAATGCTACGTTTTTAATAATTTTAGCTAGCAATTTAATTTCTGCTTGCTCGGGTTTAGTAGGCCAAGATCTGTATTCTAGGAAGCACTTCTAGTATACCCGCCCACTATTCTAGTGTACTAAACAACCACTCCGTCCACCGGCCCCTCCCCTATGGCCCCTCAACACCAAGCTCCCTCTCACCACCTGCCCTGCCCTTCCTGCCCTTCCTGCCCTTCCTGCCCTTCCTGCCCTTCCTGCCCTTGAATAGAGCTCTCTCTACATCATAATCTGCATCATAATTAGTCTACGATTAACCCTCCATACAATAGAAATACTTAACTAATAGAGATAATAGAAACAATGAAGATTTTAGCAATAATAGCAATAATAGCAATAATAGCAATAATAGCAATAATAGCAATAATAGCAATAATAGCAATAATAGCAATAATAGCAATAGAGTTAATAGAGATAGGTAGTGGAGGAGAGATGGAGAAGGGAGGCAGCTTCATATTATGTAGGCTGCCAAGCCCTAGCTGGTGGGGCCCCACCGACCATGAGCAACTTCAGGGGACCCACCCCAAGCAACCTTAAGATTTTACTAAGTTAACATCCTTTCTATAGAGACCCACCCCCTCTGCCACTGATTAAGCTAGGTTTTCCTACTTAATAAGTACGGTGAGTGGAATTCTTCAGCTTAATGAGTGGAAAACCCAATTATTGAGTGGAAAAAGTTCCGCAGTGCAGGATACATCGGTTGCCCTACACTTCACCTATGCGTCTCTTCGTTAACAATTAATCGGCATCTGGGTGCAGCAAACGCACGACTGTAGGCAACTATATACTACAAAGATGTGTGCACTTTTTCACTTCGATGACCGAGTGGGTATGCGTTCACGTTTTACTGTCCAGGCCAGTTTAACAGGGAATAGAATCGATGTATATCGTGTTTATTGGCGACTAACATTGGAAGATATCGTCAAACTCGTCAATCCCATGTGAGGTTTAAGAAATGTTATTGAGAAAGATAAAAGAGTGGGGCGATGGTGCCGTTCAAACAGCGAAGAAAAGGTTCAACGTCTCACAGTGCGGACAGGAAAATCACACTCGCGTCCCATTCTTAGCTGACGTTAGGAGTCTTTATAGTCCGGTTGCTATATCACTCCTAGTCCTCAGAGTTTCCGTGGCCGGATTTACGAGGAAGGTCCTCAGGGAATGACCTGAGAACTCCCAGTTTCGATGCCCGGAAGACAAATGAGAAGATCGAAGATCGTTCTTGTTTCTCGAACCAATCCCAAAGCACTTTCATGTCTTTCTCATCCTTTGTATTAGGATTTTTCTCCCCCATGGCTATATCGCCCCTAGCGACTCCAATGAAAGTCCATTCCCAGGCCTTGTCTTCGCTTTCGTTCAGCTTGGCTGCATCTTTGACACGTTTAACTCGCCCATATTCCACCAAGCTGACGAGCCATACCATGCAACTCAACAAGACGCAACATCGATCGGCGTGACTTCTGGATCCGCGATGAGGGTCCTGTGGGGTTTCTTTGTCCGGGAGGATGTGTCTCATAATGTAGAACGGAATTTCCATATGCTTGGCCAATCTGAACGGAAGCACGCTATCTGAAATATTGTCGATATTTGTTCGAAGCTTAGTCTTGGATGCATCCGAATATCCCCGAGTGTTGTCATCGAAGCCAAGCTGCTTCAAGATTGGACCCAACTTCTGGCGAGAATCTTTGTGGGCAACTCTGAGTACCTGCAATAACATCTTGAAGTGTAGATCATTGATCTCTTTCTCGCTGAGAAGTGTTTCAACGTATCCATTGACATAAGTTGCCAGAGCCGTCTTGTGCCGGAAAGCTTGATATTGGTTGTTAACCCGAGCATTATGAGTCGTATGTAGCTGATCCAGTAGAAGTTCTGCAGACATGATCATGCCATTGAGTGTATCGAGAATTTTCTTCTCCTCCACGCTTGCTTCGTCTTTTATGGCTTTGTAGACGATGTCGTGTTCGACCTCAGCCCATGCGTGTACGAGCACGGATACGACCTGGATCTCCACAACCTTATCTGGGCCCAAATCATCCTCGATATCCCGCGGAAGATCATTCTTCTTCAATTTGACCCGTGCATGACTCGCGGCATATCCTGCAAAAATTGGGCTGTAATCATCCTTGGGCTCCTCTTCTTGATCTTCGTCCCCTTCTGGCTCTGAAGAGGCTTTCTGGCATACCGCGCTCCGAGTTTCGTCAAGTTTTCCGGAACAGGATGTACAAATGTAGTCCTCTGATCTGCATCTATTTCCATGGTCCTGCCAGTGTACAACTTCGAAGAGCTCATTGATCAGTCCCCGGACTGTTTCCTTCTGATTTGGTACATAAAGTGCAATACGAACACCGGCCAAGTCGAAAATACTCTCCTCAATTTCTTTTTTGTCTTTGAATGGTTTCTTGTTCTTCTTCTTTCGTTTCTTGTTCATGCCTTTGAGTTTTGTTCGAAGAGAATTCCTTCCTTTGGCGCGGAAGGTAATGATTCGTTGAATATTGTTTGGAATATTCTTATCGCATTTCTTTTTGACTTCTTTCGCAAGTTTTTCGTATGCGATACGTTGGTAGCTGGTCGCGAATTCGTCGATGATTTTGTCGTCTTCTGAATTCAAATCAGAGACGTTGTCTGAGGGACTGCTTGAACTAGAGGCCATAATTGTTTGGAGAATGATCCTTACACAAATATCAGGTAAAGCATGACCGTACCATATGCCAATTTAAAGTACAGGTGTGGGATGCGGCTCTGCAAACACGATTATGGACTAGGAAGCAATTTGACGTGCCCCAGGCAAGCAGACGCATTTCAGGGCGACGTCAAGCCTGCGAATATTAAGGCCATTATGACTTAATAAAATACGCACTGACCGGTTGATTAATACCGGGCTTTCTTTCTTTTATCTATATTACTCGAGAGGGACCTCCCATCCCAAGCCTGAGTGGCTAGCGGGAGCCCCCATCCCGAACGCCCTGCAAGGCGCATGGGCCTCTCTGCAGATACACTTCGCCCCACTCCGATTACCTTGCCCTGTTCACAACATCACTCATCAATAACAGTAATAGCCTTACGTCCTTCTCGCATTGTTGGTGTTCACCGGCCAACGCATACAGATAGAATAACGCCCGCTCCGGCTGACGAGGCATTCAATCGGGTGGTGGTTATAGTCACTGTAGCCTTATCTAGCAAGCTTGCCTTAAATACTGGACAAGATGGCACGGAGGATGTCATCACTTAGAAAGAAGGCATGCGACCATACCAGGCATACGTGGAAAATGACTGTCGACGGAGACCCTCCCTGGACGGCTTGCGTCAATTTCTTTCGAATCCAGTTTCAGGCAATCAGGCTTGTCGCATCACTTCCCTGGACTTCTACCGGAATTCTCAGAAACCCCAGAAGACTGCGCTCGACTTGCGTACCCTTCGATCGTATCTCGATGTTCATGACAGTGATAGCTCGGCTGGTTGTGAGCGTTCCAACCCTTTCGCGGGAGAGATTACGGAGTCACAGCACGTGAATGGTCGAATCTTCATCATCGAAGACCTTACGAAGGACATAATAGAACTACTTGGTTCCGCTTTGGTTATCGACCCCATGTTCTTCGCTGCCCATGTTCATGCTGCCGGGGATGAGTCGCAAAACCAAACGCCAGATCGGAGTATGCTACCATCTCAACTCAAGCGACGGAATTTCATCAATATTCTTTATCATCGAACCATCCAATTTGACGAGAATGTATCTCTGCCATACAATACTCTCCGAAGATATACGAACGTCCCCAGGAAGGTGGTCGTGTTGCCCATCTCTGAAGATCGGCATGTTGGCCTTGTGCAGCATTGCACTTCAGTTCTTTGTGTCACACACAAGCGACTATGGTTAGGTAAGACTCAAAACGTATTTCCAATCGAGAAATATCCTCATTTCGGCTAGGGATCGTTCTCGTTGATCCACCTCTAGGCCATCCTGCTGGGGATGACTTTTTCTATAGATTAGAACAGGGCGGGAGCTTGATACCTATCCGACTAGCCTCCAAGTTCTTCCAAGGCGGATATGAGGATTCTTTTACGGCACCGCCAGCAAGAAGTTTCGACTTAGCGCAATTGCCATATTCAAATCGAACTGGTCTTCTCGACGACCTTGTGTGTTACTGGTCCAGCGATGATGCAAAACCGTTCGAAATCCATAGCGGAGACTTAGGTTCTTTATCTTACTACCCGCTGCAAATAGTGGCAGGAGAGTGGGTCAAATACCTTGGCGTCATGTATCGAGCGATCAAGCAATATGAATACTCTACGGCAATCAAGAACACCAAACACGAACTCGACAAGCTGAACGCGGATATGGGAGCACTGCAGCGCTGGCGTCGACGTTCCATGTCCTCAACCCATAAAATCCAAACAGTACTCCGCATGTTGAGAAATAACATGGCCGAGACTCCAGCGTCAAGAGTATCATTTCTTGTAGAAGACTACGAATACATCGCCTCCAGAATCGAAGAATTTGGGAATCGCTTGGAGCGCATGCTTCCTGTCGTGACGTCTCTTGTACAGATTATCGACAGCCGGAGGTCGTTTGATGAGACTGCGAACGTCAGCCGTTTGACGGCAATGGCCCTGGTGTTTGTGCCGTTGACATACATCTCCAGCTTGTTCAGTATGAACTCAAAGCTGGGGCCAGGAGGCCCACTTTTCTGGGTTTACTTTGCTGTCGCCATACCAATCACTATTGTTGTGTATCTCATCGCGAGACCCCCTGCCGGATTGCTGCGCCTACTCTTCGGAAGAGCCTGCAGGATCCCTGTGGGTCTGTACGACCGACGCGGAAAAATGGACGTGTAGTCGCATCTTGAGCGGAATGGTAGACTAGCGACGATTGCGAACCATGGACCGGTTGCTCGGCTGAATCGAAATCTTTCTATCAGTGCCATTTCACATCCTTTTCACTACTAAGATACAAAGTAAGATACAACGGCTTGATACTCGCTTCCACAAGTCAAATGAGCTGAATAAATAAGCTCGGGCGGGTTTCCATGGAGGAGCAAGATTTTGTGAACTTGCACGTCGGGTTGGTGCAGAAGCTGTGGGCTTGGGGATACTAATCGAAAGGAAGGACTCGGCCTCTTTTGATTATAATTGTTATTCCGCCCGAGATTTTCATGTATCAAGTTCATGGCCGGCCACGATGATGAGCTTACATGTAGGAAGAATGCACGGTAAGGGGTGCCTGGGAATCTAAGGTTCTGTGCTCGATTAGCACCCCCGAGTTCGGAATGCGTCCAGCTAGGTTCCATAGGTGAGTATTGACTTCAGATGGGCGCACAGGGGTTGATTTGTGTAATGGTATTGTTGGTTGCATGGGTCTAAGGAGACAGGTGTGGCTGGGGAACCTGGCAAATGCGCCGTATCCATCTTCGCACGATCTTTCTCTTCGTCTCAATTCCATCTCTCAATATTTGTGTTGTCTCAAGCCCCCACTCGACTGCAACGAAGATCCAGCTATCTTTACGGCGAGGCCTCGCGTGTGAGAGTTGCCCGAAACATGATCGAACCAGGCGGGGTAAACCGTCGCCTTTGTCCCGCATCCGTCTACTCGCTCTTCGCAGCTGTGCTAGTAGGTGGAAGAATACTTGAGTCTAGATATGATAAAGAATCTTAGATATTGTAGGTCTCTGGCTCTCATTACCCTCAATTGGCGTCTCAAGGTTCTCCTTTCGATTTTACGCCCGCAAATGTTGACCGATAATATCCTCATTGACAGGCCGTGTCAGGCCGCACAGTTTCACCGAAAGTCGCTTTATGAACCAGACCGGTCGTCCTTGAGTCATGCTGGCCGCTAGGTTCTTGACAACGATGTGCCCACCTTTTCCGAGCTTCGTGCGCAGTTGTCATATAAAGACCCAGCTTGCTCCGTCGAAATGCCGAAAGAGCTCCTCTTTGCTCCTAGAGCCTTCAGCGGGACATTGTGTCAAATCTCTGGCTGGCTGTAGCCCTCGATGCGGGCTGGTACCTGCCGTTTCCTGCGGTCTTTGGGACGTTGGAATCTTGAAGTACATCTATTCATGTGCGCATCTGTCCGGGCCGGTATGGATTTTCTGGAGCACACTATTAAAGGGAAATCCTGAAGCAATAAAGGACGCTGACTTACTAGATCGCAGAACGTGCAAAGGATTTCGAACACCTAGGCGCCGAGGATGGCATGCAATGGCGCTCTTTAGCATCGAATGATGCCTTTATTTCGAGCACGCCACGTCTTTCCTTCCAGTTTTCCTCAATCATATTCGCATAGCTATCGTTAACTGCGGCCTACAGTATACCGCCGCTAGTTTCCAGGTGAAGAGGCCCCAAGTGCTGCGCGCTCCCCTATATGACGGGAGAAGATCCATAGCACATTTCCTATATTGCTGTTTTATTGGCTGCTTTCTCTGGTCCATCTTCCCTCATCGTTGAATTAATTCGGTCCATTGGAATGCAGTGTATCCGGAACGATAGGGTGCTGGCCCCACTATTCGTCGCCATACGTATCGCTCGCGCCTGGATGCCTCCCCTAGCGTCGCCGGTGTGACTTTTCTTGAACCACAAATTGTATCCAATATATCCATGAGATACACCGAGGATCTCAATCAATGCCAGACGACTTCACGTGCCTCGCAAGGCAAATGATCCATTTCACCGCGCCTTCCCCTTTGACCAAGGACACAACTCCGCCGCGGGATCTGGCAATCGGTACGTGGTTGGAGGTCACGCCATCGTGTGGGAGACATGCGTGGAAACCATCAGTATCGATCAGTAGGATTCTTTCCAAGAGGGTCAGCAAACGGGCGGGTAGAAGGTGGGAAAGCTGACGACGGTGTCGGGAAGATGGTCAGCCCCTGAACGCGACTCTCGAACAACCCAGCTCTCCACGACTGTGTCTCCGGTCGAAGATCGCGTTATCTCATATGGGCCTCTCACCAGCTGCGATTCGGTCGTAGTTGCTTCTCAAGCTCGAGTCCTCGAGCCGGCGCTGAGAGACCATGACTGGTTGTGGCGACAAGGGAATGTGTCCAGGTGCAGACGCAAGAGTATCTGTACACATCTCTGACAAGTGCACGCTTGAAGAAGCATGCCATAGGATCTGGTGGAAGAAGGGGTAGAGGGGTTGTTCCGTTAAAATAATTCTCGCGGGTAAGAGCGGTGGAGCACGGCCGCCATTCCATCCAGTTTGCCTATGTTCAAGTGACCCATGTCTTGGCGGTGGCATGGGAGCTTTCGCCGGTCCCTCTGAGCTGTTAGACTACTCGAACATATTCGACCACGAGCTCAAACACACACACCTCACGGGCACAGCCTAGCACGTCTTTTCAATAGACCAACGACGGCACAATTCTTAACACAGAGCAGTTACCAATCGGTAAGGTGGGCAAATAATCCAGTTCAAAAGTTTATCCAGCTATTTAGCTGGTAGCACGAGCGGTAAGTAATGCCACACCCGTAATGGCACTACATATCCCGGATATGCTCAGTCCAATGTCTCTCCTGAGGCGTCTCTCTAGACCTGCCCGCTGTTGTCTCGATCTCCTCTCCCCTCAGCACCTCCGAAACCCCGATTCGTCCCGCCACCAGTCACGAAGAATCGCTAATCGCACGTGGAAGGTATCATGATTCCAACATCTTCTCAGGGCGCAAGTGGAGCGCCTAAGTCTAGCGAGCGTTTCTCCGGAAACAGTGGCACCTCGCCGAACACCCCAGTGACCACCAAGGTCGTAACCAGAGATAGGGTCGAGCACTCCGTATACCGCCGTGAGTATACAGCGCCTCCCGCATCCCTCGCTGAATCGATGTGCCGGGCTGGGGTTTTGTGGCCCCAAGAGACCATGTGCTGAGGGGGATCGGCGATGGGCTCTGTCGTGTTGGCTCGATTCTGACACCGTGACAGTAAAGCAGAAACAACGCGATTACTCGGACGCACGCAACCATGAGATGAATGACCATGTTAAGGCCCGGGCTATCCGCAGTCTCGCCGGTAGCGTTCACGGCGTCGAGGGTATCGAGACCGGGGACCTCGAGGTTCTCACGGTAGGCATCCTCGTGGCCATGCCCACGAGTCTCGACGAAAAGCCATTGGATATGCTACGCATCTTCGAGTCAGATACATGGAGCAACAAGGGTGAGACAAAACTGTATTGAATAGGGATGTGTAGTACCACTGACGTACCACAGTCAAGACTCTCATCGAGATCAACGGCAACAGGAAGGACCTGACCGAGAAGGGGAAAGTTGAGTCTCTGTTCCACGAAGTGATGCGTATCCCGCCAGAGTCGGACCTTAGCACTGAGAATCAGAACGACAGTGCTTCCATGTCTCGAGGCGAGGGGTTCGGGGCACAGCCTCTCCGGATGGGCAGGAATGCTGCAGATAATCGAACGCAAACGTCTTCTCGTGTCGCTACAGAAGGCCCTAGTAGCGACACTAGTGGTTCTTCAACTCAACGTGAAAGGAGTCCAGAGAATAGCCGCTCGAGTTTGAAGACTTGCCTCCAGTCAAAGATCTTCTGGCGGTAGAAGAATGGACTGGTTGGAGATTGGAACATCTCGACATGCTCGGAGAGTGATTGAGGCGGCGTTCAGTATTAAAGCTGTCGAAGAATGGGAATTGGAGGCATCCGTAAACGTGAGGCGTCGGCGTTCATGCGTAAGACCAAACATATTGAAGATACTTTGCCGTGTTAACGGCAACGAGGGATCGTTGGAGTTTTTTGGAGTCGTGGGTTTCGGCAGGGGTTCCTTTGTGTTTTGGAAGAAGAGAGAAGGAGCGGAGCCAGGCAAGGCTGAGAGTCGAACTTTGTCATTTAATCTCTTATTGCTTATTACTCATATGATACTGGTGAGATCGCGGGGGTCGGGCCAATGGGGAACGCCCTAGCCCTGCTCCGCTTTGCACTATTTCAGGGTGTTAAGCCCATGAGAAATGACGCTCTTGTGTTCGTGAATACAACTGATATCTCTCGACAAAGGGATTTGGTCTGATAGCAGGCTTCGTCGGTGTGCTCTCATCACTTCTGTCTATTCTCGTTTCCCGTCGGGTACCCGAACAGTTCCCTCTCGGAGCACCATCCTGACCAATTCATTCCTGGCTGTTTAGAACTCCTCTTTCCCAGATCTGCAAATGCTATATAACCCTGCCATCTTTCACAAATGCAATATAGCCAAGAGCTTTCTTTTTCACACAAATCCTTTTTAATCAAGTCCTGTTATAATAATAATACAATTTGATGTCGACACTTATGTTGAAGATTTGGAGTCGAGGCGACGTTGGTGAAAGCTGGGGCATGGGCGAGACAGGGACAGTCGGCATCGGGCGGACACACAGGGATGTGGCTTCACCGATCAACGGACTCACTTTTTCTGTTGGATCAGAGGATCAGACCACGAAGTGGTCCGCGTCTCAGCGGGGCCCGAGCTGGGATGTGGCTTCCAAGGTTCCCAGCCAAAACAGCAAAACAGCAGCAAACAGAATGCAATGGTTTAAGCAGCTACACAGAACCCTACAGCTAGCAACTAAAAGCGGTACAGGTGAGTTCCATCTTACTGCAACATAGCAGACGCATCTGCTTCATTCTCGAGAAATGGTGTTGTTGCCAAGGCCTGGCTTTTGTCCCAAGTTTTGCGCACAGACAACCAATGCATGACGAGACGTGGTACGTCCCATACTCATTGCTGATTCGTTGAATGCATGGTAGATACCCGGACGAACACGGGCCCGCAGCGTGGCCATCCACAGTTTGTAGGTAGTCGGCTGAGGCAGGACCCACTCCTTTCAGGGACGTCAAGGTGGCGAAGCACAAATTCCCACCATCCGCACCTTTTCGCATCTTCTAATATTCAAGGCGTCGAGCTTAGAGGAGATTCTCTAAAGATTGTCAGGCAGCTAGAACCGATGGTCGCTGTCATACTACTTACATACTGCACTGGCTTGTTTGGTTTTTGTTTGGCTCTGTTAGCTCCAGGTAGGAAAGGGAAAGCGCTAGGACCCGCGGGTCAGACAGAGCATGGGCATCGTTTCGTCATCAAGGTTGCCTTCGGGCGGTTGATATCACTGGTGAAGCTTTGACCAATGGACGTCCACTTCCTCGTCAACTTGACAGGGACGTGTCGCAATGCCGCACGGTTAAGAACGACCAATTGATCTCGACGAGGTTTCTTATCACCAAGAAGCTCCGTAGTGCAAGAAGCATAATACAATCATACAATGGAGTTTTCTTATGTACAATTCTTTTTACGAGCTCTTCCTTGATGTTTGTATACTCTGTATTATTACGTTGAAAATCTTTTCTTGAAACATTCGAAGGAAAAGTCGAAATTTGGATGCGTCGGTGGCCCTCCTCAAGTGGCCTAGACTCATGCGACTGTCCAGCTGAGCGGCTAACCGAAATTCTTATACGCTCCCGAGGTCCCACTGCGCCTGGTCGGTCCACGAAGCCCTCGCCAACACTCCAACGGAATCGACAGAGCTTCTGAGTTAACGAATTAACTCTTTTTAGCAATCGTCTGACACTGCCTCTCAAAGATGCAGTGGAGCTAATTATTGACTCCAATCACTCTGATTCCCTCAGACGTGGCAAGGCGGAGTTCCGGCGTCCAACGGGGCAAGATGCAGTCCTCGCTCACCCGGGCCACATACACAGATCCGAAATGCGATCAGGCTCTCGAGCGGGCCAGTACGCCGCCTTTGCCTCGTACTTGCCGAGACTAGGATGGCTTGCAGTATTCCGTACACGAATCTACTCTAATATCCTGCTTCCTCGTATTGATAGAATCTTTCTCCGTCGCGCCCGAAGACAAATTGTCCAGGACCTTTCCCGAGATCATCGGAAAGCTGGCTTGAGAGTGGAGAATGCCTAGCTTGCTTCAAGATGACTACAATGACTTTCACAAGGGCTTACAGTCCGTCGGAAGATATTTCCACCATCCTCAACGAACTGGTGGCATTCTAACAAGAGTCGCGAAATCCATTTCTTGGACAGTGCTTCAAGTATGATATCCACCTGTAATCTACGGAGTAATTGACCACCAAAAAGAGGTCTAAGATACCATCATATCACACTTTCCTTCTGGGGCCTACAAGCTGTCGAAATCCGAGAAAGGTAACAAGTTAACTTGGCCAATGAAACTAAGTTAGGTTCGAGACATTGTTCCATTTCCGCATCATTTCGACGGATATGCAAGAAAGTTTGCAACGTTGAGAAAGGCGAGACTGCCCGACTCGAGAGCCAAGGACTCTATGAACGCCACCCCATGAACCCTTTGTAGATCTAGGTAAGCGCTAGGATTAAGACGCACATCACTAGGGCTAAGCAGACTCAATGATCCTCGCAGGTCCAACAAACAGCGCTGCAGATGATGAGTCCATCATTCTCGAGATGAGTCAAGAACGATATACTTTATACGTGGCCTCGTACGCTAACTTTGCTCCGAACAGTGTGAACAGAAAACGCCAGGAGCTGGCTATATCGTGCGGGCTAGAAGTGGTCTAGATGCCCGGCCGGCGTACTAAGACTGATCTGGGATGGAGAACGAAATTTTGACTATATATTAGCGGAAACCACTACCACTACGCAGCCCGTCTTTAGAATTTCCCTTTGAAGCTTCTTTTGTGGATTAAGAGTTCAGCGCGCTCAAACGAACATGCAAGTGGAGTAATCTTCAGTGTGTGAGATGGTAGCAATGCCTACAAACCAGAGACAGCTTTCTCGCCCTTCTCGCCCTTCATAATCGTCCTAGCAGCGCCCTTTCACAGCTTTGCTTTCATCGATATTCGCCAGCGCAAGTTAGTGGGCCCCGCAAACCGCCAAACCATCTATATCAACACTCGGAGATGCGAACTAGCAGAAGAATATATGCATACCAAAAGATGGTCCGTACCGCACATCGAATGCGTATGAAGGAAAATTGAGAACGGAGCGTGAATGGCCCATAGTCATCCTAGGAAAGAGCAGGAAGATCAGGAAGATCAGGATCTAGACTTCAGATACGTAATACGCTACGCGAGTAGGGCTCCTCTCTTTGCACCAAACTCAGGCTAAACATGAAGATTACGAAGACCTTTACTGAAAAATAAGGTTTCTCAGAAATACTGTCTCCAGAGTTAAGTTATCATTGTCAAGAAAAGTATGAGTCTCGAGCCCTACTCACACAGCCATTCGTCATTCCGCCAAGTTTGGTCGATGCTGCAGAAAGAGCTAAGTGGCAACTCAAGACTTAAGGCTAATTTGGGATTGAACACAAACTATGCAGACGCAAACCACTTGCGCCCGAGTCTGCCCAGTAGGATGGTCGTTTAACATTCCTTTTCAGGGATGCGGAGACTTATAACTAGAGATATGGAGATTGCGCGTCATCGGAAGTTTCCAACACACATGCCATGTGAGATAGTAAGACGCTGGTGTTGCAGCGCACGGTATTCAATGCAAAAGATGTGGCGAAATTGCCAAATCTGAGATCTGGAAGGTGGGGAGAGGAAACCCCGCTATTCCGCAAGAGGCTAGTAGGCACGTGCTCTGATGAGGCTCTGCGGGTGCACTGAGATCGGAGCGCACGTGGGGAACCCCTGCTAGCCTCCCGAGGTCGGTAAATGCCTGTTCCCACGCTTGTTGAAGCAACAAAGGTGATTACTTAGTTTTGAAAGGTTAAAACGAGGCCAAGTTTGTTTCTATTTGTTATAGATCTTGCTGCTTAATAAGATTGAAGGTCTGTAACGAGAAACATTAGTTACCCTTTGCAGCCTGTAGTTAGCGCTGTCCATCGGACGTGGAGAAATGTGGTTGTGTGTGATCAACCCACGGAGAGACGAAGCACAATGTACTACTGTAAGCAGCCAGAACTCCGTCACATGACTACGGTCCTATGACTAAGCTCGATCAACTACTATAACTAAGAGCCTCTGATTTGTAAGATACATACACAAGACAAAACACTTCACACAATACACACGAGAACCCTCAATACACCCACTATATCTGCTCTCTATCTCTAGTGACACCTGGCCCCCACCTGCTTACAACTACCCAGTCTCTTATACCTTATCTCTATATCCTCTATAAGTTTTCATTACCCACGAGCTACGGGAATCCATTCTATTTTGTGATCGAGTCCAATTGGGAATGGCGCAAGGTAAGGATGTATCAAGCCCTCAATTTTTGCCCCTTTCGAGGCAAGCAAAAGATCCACACGCCCGAGTTCTACGTAAATACTTACTTTCAACAGATAGACACACGTGTTTGCCACGTCGTTCGACTACAAAGAAGACTAGTGGTAATCGCTTTTTGAGTAATAAGCCTCTTCGTACAATGTACCGTACATGTGTAGGTCCAGGCTTCATCCCGACATGACAAACTCATTCCTTCGAGTCCACGATTCACACATTGGTTAATTTGAAAGATGTATATGTAGCGTTGTCAGGCCTAACAGCAGACCCCACCAGTCATTCAGTGCACCTTTCAGGGGCCTTCAGAGTCGCTATATATATCATTCTCGTTCCGTATCCACGCCGGCTTTGAGACGCTGGGATAGAAGGTGCGCCACAGTTATTTTGTTGAACGAAAACTTCCCTTGACGGAGTTGTGACTGCCGGCCGGTCCCAGACATTCAGTAGACTCCGTGCCGTGGGCAGCTCAACGGTCGACGTCTAAACCATGGATACACGGACAACGAACACTAGAGGATATTAAGAGAGGATGAAAATCAAGCCCCGTGTAAATATGTTCATTCTCTTTGTTTTAGTGGGGTTCAAATTTGTGTCGATCGTGGCCATTACGTGGAATCTGTGGATCAATTAATCCCGCTATCCGT